>JAMPIV010015404.1:0-94286 GCA_024509875.1 Oreohelix idahoensis | reverse complement strand
AGATGCAAAGAATGAACCAGAGTTGGGGCACTGTACGAAGGATGGCCACCGATCGAGCAAAGTGGAATCAATTTGTTGTTGCCTTACAAGACGCCACTAGGCGTGATGGCCACTTACTGCTTTGATGGTCGGTGGTTAAGGATCTAAGAGCTTGTCCACGAATCAAACGTTTGTTATCTGCATTCCCCGACAATAATTGTTTTTAGTCGCCATATGCCAGCTTGTGCAAAGAAGATCCCTACTTATCTATCACTCGTCCGTCTCGCTTAACAATAAGGATGTCGCTAAATGTAGACTTTTTTCTATCAGATGCTGACGATTAATCAAACAAATCAACGTGGCTGTCGTGCCACAACACACTTGCTTACACCGACAGTCACAAAGGAAGACAACGAGGTCAAATGGTCAAGTCAACCGTGTGGAATTGGCGAAGTGAGTCAGCTCGGGGAGAAAACAACATCGAAAGATGAAGTCGTTGAGTAAAATAATGAGCAAATTAAACAGAAGGAAAGGATAGCACAGGTCAGGAAGCAAAGATAGCCACTGAAAAATTAATGACTGATATATGAATCGTCACAATGAGTCAGATGTCCAACACTAATGTTAGATTTTTTTTTGGGGGGGGAAAGGGGGGGGTTTCTTAATATTCTGTCAAGTTAAATGTGAGTTTTTAAGATTAGACATTTTAAACTTAAACTTATTTCCCTTTTACATGAAGTATATGTTTGTTCTTTTCCATAATGAGATTACACCGTAACATTTTTCTTTGTGTTTTTTTTTTTCCTACTCGCAGACATACTTATCCCTAAATTGTTTTTATTTAATCACAATATATGTTTATATTTTAATTTCATAATAACTTTTTTTCATGAATTAATTATTTTTAAAAATATATTCTGATTTTACCCCCGATACTAGAGCCCCTGTGCACCGACATTAATTTCTGAACTCTAATAGAGTTAAATCCCCGAATTTCGATGCCACTTTTAATTAAAAAACTCGTGAACTAAAATTTGTGTATGTGAAATTTCTACATATTATTTATAATGGAAGTATCTAGACATATAGTGTTTATGAATTTTTAATACGAGAGTGTAATATTTCATATACGGTATATATATATATATATATATATATATATATATATATATATATATATATTTTCTATATATATATATATATATATATATATATATATATATATATATATATATATTATATTATATATATATATATATATATATATATATATATATATATATATATATATATATATATATATATATACTGAAGCACATTAAAAACGCACCACTATTATATATACTGATGCCGAGAAGCTGGCAAAAAAAAGTGTGGGAAAGGATTTTCCCCGTGTTTGCCATGAGGTAGAGAGCGAATGGCTGCTGGAATGGAAAGTGCAAGATTCAACCCATGGGTGTGTGTACAGACTACATGAAAACGATGAAAGTTACACGTGCAACACGATTCTCAACAGCTATGACCCTGAAAATGTGTACGCGTTGTGGCAGTATACTCGGTATAAAAAGGCCGTTGAGATAAAACACCCAGTACATGTGCTTGAAATGCCACGACTATCTGAAAACGACCGCCAACGAGCCATTGGTATGTTGGAGACCGGAATGAGCTCGCGGGCCATTGCCAGAAGGATGAATTGCCACCACAGCACTATTGTACGTCTCAATGAACGTTACGGAACCACTGGCAGTGCCCCGGATAGACTTCGGAGTGGCCAACCACGAGTTACTACCCCTGCGCAAGATCGTCATATTGTGCTGAGTCACCTAAGGAATTGACTCTCCCGGCAAGTCAAACAGCAAGAGCAATAGTGGGTAGACATGGGCAAGTCTCTCGAATGACAGTCATACGACGACTCAGAGATACAGGCCTTACTGCAAGACGACCTTATGTTGGGCCAAACTTGACTCACAGACATCGTTAGCAGCGCCTGCAATGGGCAGAGCAACATATCAGATGGACTAGACTGCAGTGGAATGCTGTCCTATTCACAGACGAGAACAGATTCAACATATCCTTTGCAGATGGACGTATGCGGATTTAGCGACGGTGTGAAGAGCGCTTTGCAGATTGCTGTGTCAACCGATTTCGAGGTGGCAGTATTCACATTTGGGGAGGATTCAGTTTTCACCATCGCTTGCCTCTTCACGTCTTCCGTGGAAATGTTAATGCTGTGACATATCGAGATGAGGTTCTGGATGCACTGGCTGCTCCTGCGTTCACAATTTATCCAGACTTGCAGCTTCTCCAGCAGGATAACGCACGTGCATTTTTTTGTATTTTTCATTTTCTCCCTTGCCTGCACAGAATGCAATGAATTTCATAACAATCAAATGTACAAATTAATGACCAGCATGGATTCATAGGAAAATGAATAAAGATTCCAAATATGTAAACTTGTACACACTTATATTTACATTTCACACTCTGTTCCTGGATTATACAGGTGGTGCGTTTTTAATGTGCTTCAGTATATATAATATATATATATATATATATTATATATATAATATATATTTATATATATATATATATATATATATATATATATATATATATATATATATATATATATATATATATATATATATATATATATACCGCTCGACGATTGGCTGTTGAAGTTGCTATGGTTTAATGTTCTCTTTTTTGTCAGTGTAAGAGCTCTCCCTGCAACTTTTCTAGAGATAACTCGAACACCCTGTTGAAGAAGATAGTTCATTAAACACTATTTTATTTCAAAGATTATTGTGGCTGCACTAGCTAACTAATTTACGTTCAATTATGTTCTTTCTTTTCAGTAGTAAACAAATGGAAAAGGGGGGTCGGAAAAGGGGGGGGGGGAGGTGGTTAAGAGATTAGTGACATAACATTAGAGAGGATCTGGGTTTTTTTTGGGTGGTGTAATGTGACAGAAGTAGAGAGGGTAAAAAAATTACTAAAATTTGCGTGACGACATATGTGAACGACCCCTTTCTTCCAAATACCTTTCGGTTTGGTATCTCTCTACCCCTCTCCTTCTCAACCTTATAAAAAAAAAAAAAGGAACCCGTTACACGCCCATTGAGGCATATTGGGAATATGGTGTTAGGCCCATATTATCTTGACCGTCGGCACACGAGGGGTGATGTGGTCGGCATCACGCCGGCCGCCTTAACCTTCCCAGGGTAGCTCTGGTACCCATTTGGGGCTGGGTCAACCCAGGAGCCGTTTGTGGCCTAAAAATTTTCCGCCTCATCTGGGGATCGAACCATAGACCACTGCGCTAGGAAGCCAGTGCACTAACCACTATGCTACCGCGGCTCTCAATCTTATGCTATCATAAAATTCCTTTCGACATTAACCCTTTCCGGTCGTGTGTCTGACTGGGTAAGACAATCGATTTTTCCCGTTCTGGTCGAATGTCTTACCCAGTTAGACACAAGACGAAACAACTGGTTTTACGGTCGTTTGTCTTTCCCAGTTAGCCGAGGCATTGTACCATTATTTTATGGCACAAATTCGTGCGGTGAAACAGGGAAACGAACTATTTGTGGTAAATTGAATAGTAAAACGGAGGGGGGAACAATGGCATCAATAAGCAAATGTGCCTGGCAAATTACTGCCTCCGAAGTAGTGACATTTCTAGAGGATACTGGTAATAGTGGTAGTGAAAGTGATGAGATAAATATAGATGACAGTGATTTTATATTAGGCGATTCTGTAACACGTGATTCCAGTACCAGTGATGAAGCTGGCAGTAGCGATGACAGTGACCGTAATGAAGATGGTGAAAGTAAGGAAGTACCAGCACAATGGGTGAAGTTATCTCAATCACACTCTTGTTGTATAAATCATTTACAATTTTCAGTACACAATGCAGGTGTACACAGCTTCTTGATTGTGATATTCCTGACAATATTTGTGGTTTCTTTCAGTTGTTTTTCACATCATAATTGCTAGAGGAGATTGTCAATGAGACCAACCGGTATGCAGCTGACCAATTGAAAAATAAAACACTGTCTCCACGCTCGATATGGCATACATGGAAAGATGTAACGATTTCCGAAATAAAGGCTTATTTTGGAGTCATTTTGAGAATGGGAATGCAAGAGGGTGGCGTGGTAAAAGAATATTTTTCTGTAGAATGGATTGATTATATTCCTTTTTATCGGGATGTCTTTTCATCTGGTTTCATACCCTTGAGCCAGTTATGGGAGGTGATTTGTGGGCTTTGTTTCACCCCCAAGGGAGCATCCTAGACTCAGCGGCATGTTGCACCAGGCCCACTTTGGCGTGTGTGCGTTACCCAGAGGTTTGATGGCTCTCTACCCGTGCAGGGTGGTTATATCTCCGAGACAAGACTGACACGAGCAATCAGTCACCGGCCGTGGCACGAGCAGCCAGACAGCATAGTGGCGTGGTGGCGAAGCCACCGCCTCCACATGTCTGCCAAAGGTGGGCTTTCTTGCAACCCCAGGGAGCATTCTAGACTCAGAAGCATATTGCACCTGTCCCACTTTGGAGTGTGTGCAATGTTCCGAGGTTTGATGGCTCTCTACCCTGCTAAGGGTATTATATCTCCGAGACAAGTATGCACTATCCGGCAGAGCAGCCAGTCACCGTAGCGGACGTATCGAGGCGTAGGCGTAGCCACAGCCGAGCCACCACCACTGACGAAGTACGACATCAAACGGACACATAGCTCTGCCCCACCTGAACTGGAAAGAACAAACGGACACATAGCTCTGCCCCACCTGAACTGGAAAGACCCGGCAACCGGGACCACCCACAGACTCGATGGGACAGGGCATGTTTATTTTCCTGTTTGGTAATGGCGCAGCTACAACCGAGCCGCTACCACTGCCGAAGGACGTCATCTAGACGGACACATAGCGCTGCATCTTCTGAACTGGGAAGACCCGGTAGCCAGGACCACGCACAGTCTCGACAGGACACGGCATGTTTATTTGCTTGTTTGATGATGGCGCAGCTACAACCGATCCTCTACCACCGCCGAAGGACGTCATCTAACAAAG
Organism: Oreohelix idahoensis; assembly: GCA_024509875.1. Lineage (NCBI taxonomy): Eukaryota > Metazoa > Mollusca > Gastropoda > Stylommatophora > Oreohelicidae > Oreohelix > Oreohelix idahoensis. The sequence continues at coordinate 89,232 of JAMPIV010015404.1, read as the reverse complement.
ACTTTTTTTCTTATTTCAGGTCCCTGACACTATTTCAAATAAATAAAAAATGATACAACACTTATTACTTATGTAAGTTCTTTCTGGTGTGTAGAATATTAGCAGGTGTCGTTTTGGGGTATTTTTTGTCAAAAAATATTCCGACCTGGTAATAGTGGCATGCATATTTTATTCGGTCGGAAAGGGTTAAAGATACTATTCACTTGTATATGTTTTTTTTTTTAAACTTCCTACCCATATTTCGTGCTTTCAATGGTCACGCGATCGTGGCACAACTACAGGGTTCCAGGAATTGAAACTTGATAGCGTCACGCTTCAGTAAACCCAGCTGGCTCTGCTCTTGAGTTAGAGAAGGCACAGACAGCGAGGCATGGAACTTGGGGGTCCCACTTCATAAAAAAAGCTGAATCTAATGTGGTGAGATCTCTAACACGTCACTCCCCTATGGTAGTTTTTGCTATGGGACTACCTTTGCCTTGAATATTTGTCCACTCTTCTTTATATTCACAAATTAAAAGTTGTTTTTATTTTCTCAGTGACAAAGCCACTCTCACAAATGACAAAGCCACTCTCACAAATGACAAAGCCACTCTCACAAATGACTGACAAAGCCACTCTCACAAATGCCTATTATTACTATTATTATTACTAATATATACGCCGACAATAATTGTTTTCTCGCATCCTTTCTTTACAGATTGATGCAACTTCTTGCCAACTTTATCTAACAGACTATTAGGTTCTCAATGACGGCCGCTGCACATACTGGATTTGTGAAGATAATATCACATCATGACGGTTAAAACTGTCACTTGTTAACTGGAACAAGTCGGACAAGCCAGAACACACAATTTTGCAAGATCGGAATAATATCCGGCTCGCGGCTCTCGCACAATCAGCGAAGGCAGCAGACCCGCTCGCTCTGACGTCAGGGAACCTACATGAAAAAAATGCCGCTACCAAATTCCACCACTTCTTCAAGTTCAAAACGGCGCACTGGCAGCGTAACTGCGGAATCGTCTAGTAAAAATGACAGCGAGAAAGTTATTCGTGCTGGCGGAGGGAGAGGTGCCGTTGGTGGTGGCGGCGGTGGAGGTACAAGAGGTTTAGGCTCGGATTCCACCAGATTAGCAACGGACACGCATCATCATCAGCAGTACTTCCAACATCACTACCAATATCACGGAGATCCAAAATCAGGGAGTTCGTCTGCCAGAGGGTCGAGTCCTTTATCCAGTGGCGGACACTCCCAGGCTCAGTCCAGCCCTAGACATACGAAAATGGGCAACGGAGCCAGTTCGAATGCGCATTTCATCATTGATGGCGAATCTATGGATGTACATAAAGTCAAGGCCCTAATCCCTGAACTGAGGCATGAGATAAAACGACGGGATATAATTATTGAGCAGTACGACTCACAGATGCTCCAGAAAGACGACTTAATTAAAGAGAAGGACGGCGAGATTAGCCGGCTGAAGGAGGAGGTACATAAACTCAAATCTGTCCTTCAGCTTAAGGTGGACACGCTCAAGAGCCAGGAGACCAAACCAGATCTTCTGTCCACTATTGACGAGAACCAAGCGGAGCCCACGGTGAACAAGGGCCCTGCTAAGAAACAGGGCGTTTCGGGAGAAAGCCCGACCTCCAAAACTCTTGGATATGTGGATCTTACCCATCACGAGAAAGATTTCAAGTGAGTATTCAATGTCTATCTTTACTGTAAAATCGTCTTAATGTGACACTAAATGCTTAGCTGTAAAATTAGAATACGTGTGACAGAAATATTTACGTCTACCTGTGACACTAAATGCTTAGCTGTAAAATTAGAATACGTGTGACAGAAATATTTACGTCTAACTGTGACACTAAATGCTTAGCTGTAAAATTAGAAGAAGTGTGACATAAATATTTACGTCTAACTGTGACACTAAATGCTTAGCTGTGAAATTACAATAAGTGTGTCATAAATATTTACATCTAACTATTACATCTAAATAACTTTTATAGTAATGTCTAACTGTTAAACTCGAAATTCATTTCATTTTCAATGTTTACTTCTTTCGGAGCATAGGTCACCGCGGCAGTCGGTCTCCTTGTAGGAATACTGCATCAAAACATTCAGATAGTTCTATAGCAATTGTTTCGCATGATGATATTGTCAAACTTTGGTATTAGCCGCCTCTTACGGCATGCTTGAGGGAGCAGTCAACATATTCTTTCATTTTCTCCTTAGAACGAACCCCTGGGAACTAAGTGGGGCAAACTATGACATTAATGTATAAAAATAATACCTAAATAACTTTGACATTAATTTATAAATATAATAGAGTACCGAAATAACTTAGACACCAATGTCTAACTGCGGAATGTACACATGTAACAACAAAGTGACTGTAAAATCCAATGTAACACCAGTGTCTCACTGTAAAACGTAATAAATTGTAAAATCAATGCCCGATGTAACAGTTAAATAGCTGTACCATAAATATCTAACAGTAAACCCAACATAACGGTAAACTCTAATTTTTTTTTTTTTAAATTAATGAAGATAAACAGAAATCCCGTTCAACCTCTGATGGGTTATAATTAGGATATATATTGTTTTCAATTCCTAATAATATGAACAACTGCCGACATGAGAAAGTGGCATCACATTTGAAAATAGGGATACTCACAATTGTGCTTAGGCCTATACGTTAAATAATAAAATAAAAAATAAAAAACAAACAAACAAACAAACAAAATCAAGATGAAACTATGAACAAGAATAATATTAAAGTGGAGGGGTGTAAAGGCCTGGAGGTTCCAGTTATATAACAGACTTTACCAGATATTTAATTGATTTTCATCTGTTTAGTCACATGCATTGTAAGAACAGCATCAGACCTTCACATTCCCAGCCACTATATATTAACATGTGTTCGTGTTAAATATTGTTTGACTATATTATGCAGTTTCCTAGGTCTGTCTATTCTCAACACCTCCTCTATATTTATAGGTAAGTTGGATGCCTGCAAATAATCCAATATTGGTATTCTCATTTGGTCATACCTCTTACACTTTAACAAGAAATGTTCTATATTATTGTCTTGAAGATGTCTAACAGTAAAACTATAATACTTTTGATAGTAAAACCCACATTACTGTGAACACTAATAACTTAGTGCAAAGCCTACATAATTGTAACACTAATAGCTAACAGTAAATCCTACATAACTGTGACATTAATAGCTAACAATAAAACCTACATAACTGTAACACTAATGTCTAACAGTAAAACCTACATAACTGTAACACTAATGTCTAACAGTAAAACCTACATAACTGTAACACTAATGTCTAACAGTAAAACCTACATAACTATAACATTAATGTCTAACAGTAAAACCTACATAACTGTAACACTCATGTCTAACAGTAAAACTTACATAACTGTAAAACTAATCTCTAACAGGAAAACCTACATAACTGTAAACACAAATGTGTAACAGTAAAACCTACATAACTGTAACACAAATGTGTAACAGTAAAAACTACATAACTGTAAACACAAATGTGTAACAGTAAAACCTACATAACTGTAACACTCATGTCTAACAGTAAAACCTACATAATTGTAACACTAATCTCTAACAGGAAAACCTACATAACTGTAACACTCACGTCTAACAGGAAAACCTACATAACTGTAAACACAAATGTCTAACAGTAAAACCTACATAACTGTAACACAAATGTCTAACAGTAAAACCTACATAACTGTAAACACAAATGTCTAACAGTAAAACCTACATAACTGTAAACACTCATGTCTAACAGTAAAACCTACATAACTGTAAACACAAATGTCTAACAGTAAAAGCTACATAACTGTAACACTCATGTCTAACAGTAAAACCTACATAATTGTAACACTAATCTCTAACAGGAAAACCTACATAACTGTAACACTCATGTCTAACAGGAAAACCTACATAACTGTAAACACAAATGTCTAACAGTAAAAGCTACATAACTGTAAACACAAATGTCTAACAAGAAAACTTACATAATGGTAACACTCATGTCTAACAGGAAAACCTACATAACTGTAAACACAAATGTGTAACAGTAAAACCTACATAACTGTAACACAAATGTCCAACAGTAAAACCTACATAACTGTAAACACAAATGTGTAACAGTAAAACCTACATAACTGTAAATACAAATGTCTAACAGTAAAACCTACATAACTGTAAACACAAATGTCTAACAGTAAAACCTACATAACTGTAACAATAATGTTTAACAGTAAAACCTACATAACTGTAACTCATGTCTAACAGGAAAAACTACATAATGGTAACACTCATGTCTAACAGTAAAACCTACATAACTGTAAACACAAATGTCTAACAGTAAAACCTACATAACTGTAACACTAATGTCTAACACTAAAACCTACATAACTGTAACACTAATATCTAACAGTCAAACCTACATAACTGTAAACATACTTGCCTTAACAGTAAAACATACATAACTGTAACACTAATGTCTATTAGTAAAACCTACATAACTGTAACACTAATGTCTAACAGTGAAACCTACATAACTGTGAACACTAATAACTCACTGTAAAACCTACATAACTGTGAACACTAATGTCTAACAGTGAAACCTACATAACTGTGAACACAAATAACTCACTGTAAACCCTACATAACTGTGAACACTAATGTCTAACAGTGTGTGACGTAATGTTTAAAATTTAGAGGAGAGAGTGATTGAGTGAAGGTGTGGATGAATAAAGGAGTGACAGAAGGAAGAAGCAGGCGTTATTCTATGAAGAATGCCTATTTTCCCCTGACACAAGGAAAACACTTCTCTCTCTTTTAATCAGGGCAGTTCACTATTGTGAAACTGAAAAGGGAGATTATAAGGATAGTAAAACTTGCTTCTTAGTGATCTGCAAAGAGATTACTGAAATAATAAAGAATTTAGGCAGTGGTTTTGGCATCCCTTGTCACACTTTCCCTTCCCTGACTTCTATAATTATATTATCTACAATTACAGTGTATTTTGGCTCGTTTCCCCCAGGTAAAAGAATAAAAGACTTTATCTATTTACCAACAATGTTTACATTCAAACTTAAAACGTGACATAAAGAAAATAAAACAGACTCGAGGTTTTTTGAATTATATAAATATAAATAGAATTTTTTAAAAAGACATAAAGAAAACCCAGTTTATAGTGCTGTTGTTACAAATGCACTAGATGTGTTATTTGAAATATAATATTGTTGTTTAATTAAAAGCAAAAGATTTTTTCGTGATATGGAAACTGACATACATACATACATACATACATACATACAGTATATATATGCTTCTCAAGGCTGGTATTGTATACTCAGCTTTCTAATTTGTGTGTGTGTCTGCCTGGCTATAAGGTTAGCCAAGTCTTAGTGGTATTCTGCAGGGAGTTGGACCAATACTGCAGGATCCTCGTGTCTGTCAGGCCCCTCTTGCAGTCTCCGCGTTTCAACCCTCAGAAGTCCCGTTAAGTACCGACAGTAAAGCCGTCCTAAGGTCATTACGAATCGCTGTCTTGATGGCTTGCCTTGTTTTCCTCAGCTCTAGTGGTTTGCTATTCTAGTATTTACTTATGATAGTTATGGCCACTATTGTAAGCTGTCTCTTTTATAAAGGCACTTAATTCTATTTAACTAAGTGTTTAGCAGAGTGCTGATGGATTAAAAACCCATCTTCCCCAGTCAGGGAAGGCAATCGCCGTTTACGATTGTACTAGCACAGCGCTCCTATATCATCTCTATAAAGAGTTATACAGGTCTGATAACCTGTTCTATCTTCTACCAGGCCATCTTGGGGAAAGTGTTCTCCGTACCCACAGTTTTAGGAATTTTTTTTTTTACCAAGACGCGCCTAAGCGTCCAGCGCGAATCACGTGGTATGTAGCGTGGGGCAGCTCTGGCGTGGTCTCATAAATTAACTTTGCCTCTCTCTGACCGGCTCAAGCATGGCCAGGGTCATAAATAACTCTTACCAGATGCTGGCATGGTCCGATTCGAAGACAAAGAATTTATATCCAAGGTATGGCAAAAGTGCACGCCTTGAACCGATGAGAGGGGGAGAGAGGGAGAGAAAGAGACCGGTAGGGAGAGAGAGACGGAGGGCTGTGAAAAATTTAAACAAATGCACCGTTGAAGTTTCATAGATAACGTTAGAAATGAAGAAAATTCGTCTCCCCAATGTAATATGCTCAAATGGTAGAGCATATAGTAGACACAAAATGTAGATAGGCGAATCGTCTCGTCTCACACAGTGAAACCTACATAACTGTGAACACTAATAACTCACTGTAAATCCTACATAACTGTGACCACTAATAACTCACTGTAAAACCTACATAACTGTAACACTAATTTCTAACAGTGAAACCTACATAAATGTAAACACTTGTATCTAACAGTGAAACCTACATAACTGTGAACACTAACTGTGATCATAATCATCACCATACATTATTATCTGTACCTGATACACAGGGCAGCAGTTATTACTGACCAACGATTTCTGTTTGGTGCTGCCTACTGCAGCTCTCTCCATAAGGTTCCGGTTACATAGTTTCCTTTTCTTCAATTCTCTATGGTTTCCACAGGTTACTCTCACTATGAAGAGACATATCTGGAGTGTTTTTTCTGGTCCTTTATATGATTAGTGTATATCCAACAGTCTCCAATTTCATTGGTTAGTCTATTTAATTTTTTTTTTTAATTATTTAAGATATCGTTTTGTTCTCTTCAATAGGGTTGCGGAGTCGGCCACAAAATGTTTCGACTCCAACTCCTGAAACTTTAGTAGTCCAACTCTTGCTCCCGACTCCGACTTTGGTTTTTTACTGGTCGAATGGCTTAAAATTCGGAGTTGGGAGTCCGTACATTTTTGTATCGACTCCGACTCCACTAACAAAATGACCGACTTCACGACTCCGACTCCAGGCTCCGCATCCCGACTCCTGGCTCCACCTCCCGACTCCAGGTTCCGCCTCCGACTCCAGACTCCGCCTCCCGACTACAGGCTCCGCCTCCCGACTCCGACTCCAGGCTCCGACTCCCGACTCCACAGCCCTGGTTTTAAGTACGATATTACTTGTAGTTATCATATACGAAACATGCATGTATTTAGCGTTGGCGTAGGTCATATGTTTGAACATAATAATCTTAGTGAGGCCCCCTTATGGGACAAAAGAAGAATATGATTACTAATCCCGCAGGCATATCGTGCAAGGCGGCTAATATCAGGCTCTGCATGAGGCTGGCAAAGTGATCACATGAGGCTGGCAAAGTGATCACATAAGGCTGGCAAAGTGATCACCTGAGGCTGGCAAAGTGATCACCTGAGGCTGGCAAAGTGATCACATGAGGCTGGCAAAGTGATCACATGAGGCTGGCAAAGTGATCACATGAGGCTGTCAAAGTGATCACATGAGGCTGGCAAAGTGATCACAAGAGGCTGGCGAAGTGATCACATGAGGCTGTCAAAGTGATCACATGAGGCTGTCAAAGTGATCACATGAGGCTGGCAAAGTGATCACATGCGGCTGGCAAAGTGATCACAAGAGGCTGTCAAAGTGATCACATGAGGCTGGCAAAGTGATCACATGAGGCTGGCAAAGTGATCACATGAGGCTGTCAAAGTGATCACATGAGGCTGGCACAGTGATCACATGAGGCTGGCAAAGTGATCACATGAGGCTGGCAAAGTGATCACATGAGGCTGGCAAAGTGATCACATGAGGGTGGCACAGTGATCACATGAGGCTGGCACAGTGATCATGTAAAATACATTGCTACATAATCCATCACTGTGAGAGCGTGTGACAACTTTGTGCAGGCTTCCTGCAAGCGGATCCATCTGCAGTGGTGGTTTCAGATTGTGAGGGGCCCTAGGCAAGCGTGAACTTGCGAGCACCTTCTGAAATAAATTCCTGTTGTATCGACAAGGACATGTTTGTGCGCCAGGTCCCTAAAAGTGCCAGGTCTTAGGCAAATTCCTAGGGTGCCTATACCAAGTAACCGGAACTGTGTATGCATATATTAGATTGCTGCCGTTCCTTTGGACCTATCGGCTACGTGGAGAGGAGAAACATGCTGCATAGGCAACAGCTTGATCTCCATATAATTGTGCCCAAGCTCGTGCCCTGGTGAGGACACTCCAGTTTTACCCTATGGTGTCGGCACAACACGGGAATTAACAGTTACGGACAACTGGCAGATGGCAAAAGAACAGTTGAGCAACCGCAGCTGAGATTCAAATATGTGTGCAAGATAGACATAAATCCAGCAACCTGGGAGGATGAAGCTGGCGATCGCACCACGTGGCAATGCTCTACATGATGCTACCTCAGATTGGTCGAAAAGAAGCTCTCACACTAAGCAGAAGAGAAAAGAACACGGCGAAGGAAACACCAGGAACAAAAGCAGCAGAGGGCTGTCACATCAGGGGCCATTCCCATAGTCAGTCATGACTGAAGGGGCTACTACTACTACTACTACTACTACTACTACTACTACTACTACTACTACTACTACTACTACTACTACTACTACAACTACTACAATTACTACCGGTACTACTACTAATACTACAACAACTACTACTACTACTACAACTACTACTTCCCGTTTACTACTACTAATACTACTACTACTACTACTACAACTACTACTACTACCGGTACTACAACTAATACTACTACTACTACTACTACTACTACTACTACTATATTAATATCGAAAATAATTCCCATATTGCATTTTGCTATTAGCAAGTTAGATTCAAGCTTTTAAAAAAAATACAAAAAAAGGTATGACATATAATTGACTCTTTGTGTTTAATTTATTTTCTATGGTACATTAAGTTTTGGTGCCCCGAGCCAATGGTCCCATTGGCTCGCCCCTGGTGTCGGCCCTGCGACCAAGCTAGTTAAATATTTGCAAATTAAACACACTACCTTTGAAAATTAATGTTTGCTTGTGGTTTTAAAAACTGTGGCCAGCGTGATTTCTTCAATAAATTTTACGCATTGCCTGTTGGCACGATCTGCAGCCGAAGCGTCTTATTTGTTTGTATTGGCGCGCATGTATTACACATGAAAGAAATAAAGCCGGGAACTTTATTTGGTGGTCTTATCCAACAAAAGCTGGCACTGATTTTGTTGAGGTGTTGGCTAGGATTAGTAAACAAAATATTATAAGGATAGAATTTCAATGCTTGCCTCGTGTAAGTCGGATTGAATTCCATAAGAACACACTGAATTATAAGTTATATATCGATATAAGTCAGTTGATTTTGTATTCGTTGTTGCTCGTTCTATCTATCTATCTATCTATCTATCTATCTATCTATCTATCTATCTATCTATCTATCTATCTATCTATCTATCTATCTATCTATCTATCTATCTATCTATCTATCTATCTATCTACCTATCTATCTACCTACCTACCTGTCTATCTATCTATCTGTCTATCTATCTATCTATCTATCTATCTATCTATCTATCTATCTATCTATCTATCTATCTATCTATCTATCTATCTGTCTGTCTGTCTGTCTGTCTGTCTGTCACAAATTTAATCTTGTCATCGGCAGTGTCACACAACTGACATGTTTATCTCATGCACGCGGCAAACACTGCTGCTGGTCTCTGCAACGTTTGTGACCCATCTTTCTTTCTTTCGTTGTCTTTCTTTCTTTCTGTTTTTCTTTCTTTCTGTTTCTTTCTTTCTGTTTTTCTTTCAGTTTTATTTCTCTCTCACTCATTCCTCTTGTTTCCTATAACTCAGGGTTATCTTTCTTTTCGTTTTTGTGTGTTTGTCCCATCACAGAACATTCACAATTTCTCTAACTGTATACATTTACACCACTTTTCTGTCATTCATTGCTTCAGTATCTCGTCTCTGACTCTATTAAAGAACACACAAATAATATATTTTGATGATTTTCTTTTTTCTATGTGTGAGTGTCTTTTACTTTTCCCAACATGTACACTCTTTCTCCATACCACGTATCCGGTGTTTATAACAAAAAGTTTGTTTATCTTTTAACATTTTCTTTGTCTTACTCTATATCTCTGTCTGTCTGTCTCTCTCTCTGTTTCTCTGTCTCTCTCTCTCTGTTTCTCTGTCTCTCTCTGTTTCTCTCGCTGTTTCTCTCTCTGTTTCTCTGTCTCTCTCTGTTTCTCTGTCTTTGTTTCTCTGTCTATGTTTCTCTGTCTCTCTCTGTTTCTCTGTCGCCCTCTGTTTCTGTCTCTCTCTGTTTATGTATCTCTCTCTGTTTCTCTGTCTCTCTCTCTCTCTGTTTCTTTGTCTCTGTTTCTCTGTCTCTCTGTTTCTTTGTCTCTCTCTGTTTCTCTGTCTCTCTCTCTGTTTCTCTGTCCGTGTTTCTCTGTCTCTCTCTCTGTTTCTCTGTCTCTCTCTCTCTGTTTCTCTGTCTCTCTCTCTGTTTCTCTGTCCGTGTTTCTCTGACTCTCTCCATTTCTGTCTTTCTGTTTTCCACCGTCTGCAGTCTGTCTCCGTATCTCATTCTTCTTCTTCTTCTTTGATCCTTAGCCGCCGACCGTCAAAGCAGTCAATGGCCATCACGCCTGATGGCGTCTTGTAGGGCAACAACAAATTGATTCCACTTTGCTCGTTCGGTGGCCATCCTTCGTACAGTGCCCCAACTCTGGTTCATTCTTTGCAACTCAGTCTCCACAGTCCTCCGCCAAGTTGTTTTTGGTCGGCCTCTCTTTCGTTTTCCTTCAGGGGTCCATAGAATAGCTGTTCTTGTAATGGTTCGGGGTCTCTTCTGAGGACATGGCCAACCCAGCTCCAGCGTCTGCCAGCTATGATGGTGTGCATGTCCTCTTGCTTGCTCCGAGTAAGCAGATCTTGGTTAGTGATGGTATTCGGCCAAAAGATTCGGTGAATTTTTTTAGGCATGTTGTGTGAAAAGATGACAATTTCGACATTTCCTTCTCTGTAACTCTCCAGCATTCCGCACCATAGAGAAGCACAGAAAGCACACAGCTCTTATATAATCTTAATTTTGTCCTTGTGCTGTACTGAGAGGACTTCCAGATGTTGTTTAGACTAAAAAAGGCTGTTCTTGCTTTGTTCATTCTATTGTTGATGTCTTTGCTTGCTCCGCCGTCTGGTGTTACTATGCATCCTAGGTATGGGAAGGTGTCTGTCTGTTCCAGTTGCTGATTCCTTACTGATATGGGCTCAGGGTTGCACACATTGAGCGTCATGACCTCTAACTTTTTTAGATTGATGTTCAAGCCCACCTGCTGGCTATATTTATTAAGTCTATCCGTTTTTTCCTGGATGTGTTGATGTGAATGTGCTAGTAGTGCAATGTAATCTGCATATTTCAGATCTTTTAATGTAGAAAATGTAGTCCCATCTTATTCCTCTTGGACTGCCCTCTTTTGTCTGGCGCATCACCCAGTCTATGACTGTTAAAAATAGAGTGGTTGATAAGGGGCATCCCTGTCGTACTCCTGTCTTCACCTCAAAGGTTAGGTTGATATGCCCAACGTTACACGTAAAGTTGGCATAGAGGCTTTTTATGATTGACACTATGCAGCTTGGAATTCCATAAGCCCTCAGTATTTTCCATAAACTGTCCCTATGTATACTGTCAAAACATTTTCAAAATCAACGAAATTAATGTACAGCTGTCTTTGCCATTCTGAGCACTGCTCTATAAATGTTCCTGAGGGTAAATATATTATCTACACATCTTCTGTTCTTTCTAAATCCTGCTTGTTCTTTCCTCAGTTTGTGGTCTACTGCTTTTGAAATTCTCTGTATAATTATCCTGCCTAGTATTTTGCTGGGAACTGAGAGAAGAGTGATTCCTCTCCAATTATTGCAGTCTGCAAGATCTCCCTTCTTGGGCAATTTGACAATTATTCCTTTGTTCCACTCCGTTGGTGTTGTCCCTGATTTCCAGACTTGTGCAAATAGTGGTTCTAATAGTTCTGCTGCTAGCTCAGGGTCTGTCTTAAATAGCTCTGCATTTAAGTTGTCATGGCCAGGAGCTTTTCCATTCTTTAACCGTTTGATTGCTGTGATGATTTCTTCTTTTCGTGGAATGTCTGTATTAACATCTAGATCGTTTTCAGCCTCAGGAACATTCAATTGTGTATCTGGTGGTTCCTTGTTCAGAGTTTCTCTGAAATGCTCTGCCCATCTTGTTTCCTGTCCCTCTGCTGTCGTGATGAGATTTCCTTGCTTATCTCTTACTAATGTAATAATGTTTGCACCTCGTTTTCCACTGATGATTTTAGTTATTTTTTATACTGTACTTTGTTCATTTCTCAGTGCTGCCTGTTCTGCCTGTCTTGCAAGATCGTCTAGGAAATTCCTTTTGTTGGCTCGGGTTTGGCGTTTAACTTCCTTGTCCGGCTGACTGTACTGTTCGCTATATAGTTGCTTTAGCCTGGGAGACTTCGCTTCTGTTTTCTTTCTTTTCATTTCCTTTCTCATCGTTATGGTGTTTAATGTTTTTGGTGTTATCCAGTCTTGCTTCTTCCTTTCCTGGAATCCCAAGCATGATTTGCTGCGTTTCTTACATATTGTTGAAATGGTGTTTGAATTTAAGGGAAATAAAAACATCAGTCAATTCTAATTTCCTGACAATCCCAAAAACAAATGGTTGTGTATCGTTTCTTTTATCATCACACCTGGAAGGGGGGGGTCTCTTCCAATTTGCTGATGTCAAACCTTCTGGTGTAGTTACAGTTGGTTCCTCCACCCCGTTTCTGAGTTTCCCCGTTTTGCTACTCTGGGTAAAAACAACCTTCTTCACCTTCATATCTTGTATGGGCATGTCTCCACTACCAACTTAACTGCATGATTTCAGTATCTGGTTTACTGTCCCCCATTTGAATTCCCATGTTATTTGCAACTCTACTACATGAAAAAAGTTGTTCCCAAAGAAATGACCCAGGTTTTAAATACTACAGAAACAGATTATTTTTTCCCCATTTTCCCCTCTGCTCCCTATTCTTGTTTCGCGCAACCTAACAAGAGAAGTCAGGACCGTCCTTTTTTTCTCTGTCAGTGGGCTTCCATTCGGAGGCCCCTTTACCACTAGTAAAAGTCATAAAATAGCCCTCAGGAAAATCCGGAATAATCCACCCAAAGCGGCAAAGTTTTTTTTTTGTTGTCGTTTGCTCCTGTCTCTCTCTCCTCTGTCTCTCTCTCTTTTCTCTGTCTCTCTTTCCAACTCTGTTTCTCTGTCCTGTTCTCTGTCCTCTCTCTCCCTGTCTTCTCTGTCTCTTTTCTCTCTGTTTCTCTGTCACTTCTCTGTTTCTCCACTTGTTCGTGTTTCTTCTCTCCATCCCATCTCTGTCTTTCTATTTTCCACCTTCTGCAGTCTGTCTCACGTATTTCAATATAACTGATATTCTTATTTTGTTACAACATCTGGTGTTCTCTGCAACTCTCTCTCTCTCTCTCATCTGTTTCTCCTCTTCGCACTCTCTCTCTCTCTAATCTCTGTTTAAAAAATGGATGTGTAACTCTCTTTCTAAAAATCTTTCTCTGCTTCCATATTCATTTTTCTGCATACGTCATATCATGCATGTTTCCTCTTCTTCGCCACGTTTTTCTCTCAATCTTTACAGTTTTCCCTTTATCAATCAATCAGTCAATTCAAACAATCTATTATTTATCTATCTATCTATCTGTCTCTATCAGTAAATCGATCCATATATCAATCAGTCTATCATGTCAATCCCCTTTAGCTTCCCAAAACAACATAGCTTCAACAAAACACACATGCCAAGTCCTTCCTGTCACGTGCCATCAGCTCAAGGTTCCTCTATGTCCTCAACATTTTTATTCCTGTCCCCAGCACCCCTCAACGCACCCTTCGGGTTACATCCACCATTGCCGAATGCCGAACAGGGTCGCCAATTTGGCTTTTTGTGAATGTGTTTGGCTTTTTTTTCACAATTTTCATCTGGCAACCCTGAAGCCGAACCAGGGAATCCAGACAGAGGACTGCTTGGCAGTGCGCCAAAAGGTTGCCACGATGCGTCGCTAATCCATCGCCAGCGTCTTCCTCTCATTTCTCGCTCCACTGGCATTTGTCTGGCCTCCGTTCCACGCTGGCGACCATGCTGTCCCATTTCATTTCTTCCATTTTAGTAAGGCAGCCATCTACGAAAGTATGTAGCTTCTTGGTTGTTGCTCCTGCCGGTCTCCATGCCCCACAGCCACAAAATAGGACTGACTTGAACATCTGAGATGAAGATTCTTTGTGTGTGTGTGTGCGTGAGTGCGTGTGTATGATATACTTCTTCTTCTTCTAGGATCCTTAGCCGATGACTGACAAAGCAGTTCAGTGGCCATCGCGTCTAGTGACGTCTTGTAGTTCAGTACCCTTTAGCTCCCCGAGGAGCATAGGCCTTCAACTAACATGAGCCAAGTCTTCCTATCCTGTGCCATCCGCTCAAGTTCTTTCCATGTTTTCCTCATCATTTTCACCTCTGTATCCAGTTCTCTTCTCCATGTGTTTTTTGGTTTACCTCTGCCTCTCTTTCCCTGTGGATTCCAGAACAAGGACTGCCTTGTAATGCTATCAACAAGTTTCCTCAATGTGTGTCCTATCCATCGCCAGAGTCTTCTTCTCAACTTTTGTTCCACTGGCACTTGTCTGGTTCTTGTCATCAGTTCCACGTTTGTGACTTTGTCATACCATTTCAGTCCTTCTATTCTACGCAAGCACCCGTTTATAAAAGTCTGTAGCTTTTTGGTTGTTGCTCTCCATTTCTCAGAGCCATATAATAGGGCTGACTTGACATTTGAGTTGAAGATTCTTATTTTCGTGTTGGACTTATTTCTCTAGTTCTCCATATGTTTCCCAATGCAATGAAAGTGCCTCTTGCTTTTTGTATTCTTATTTTGATATCATTGTCTGTCCCTCCAACTTTGTCTATATTACTACCAAGATATGTGTACGATTCTACATCCTTTAGTGGTGTTTCTTCAAGTTCAAGCTTGTTATCATGTCTTGCATTTATTCTCTTCTACCTGTGTATTTTCAGGCCCACTTGTTGTGACCTCTCATAGAGAATTTTCATTTTCTATTGCATCTGATTATGGTTATGGGACAGAAGAGCCTAGTCATCTGCAAAATCCAGATCATCAAGCTGTTTAGTCAGATTCCACTGGATTCCATTTCTGTTGTGTGATGTCGATGTTTTCATAACCCAAGCTATTGCTAGTAAGAAAAGAAATGGAGACAAAAGGCATCCCTGTCTCACTCCCATTCTAATCCCTTAACGGTTCTGTAAGTTGTCCTTCTGTGAAGAAAAACTCTTCAGCATGTCATGTCTTCATAGGTCTTCCCTTTTTATGTAATGATCTTCATGGGAACTCCATTATGGAAGTGACGTCTTGTAGGCAGAAACAGACTGTCCCCATTATGCTCGGTCGGTGCCATCTTTCGTGCCGTTGCCCCTAATCTGGTTCAATGTGTTAACAACGAGATTTCTTTTTAGTTCCAATCATTCATTAATTCAGTGAAAGCTTCTCTTGTCTATTGTATCACCTTATTTTGAGATATAAGCTGTCTGTCCCTCCAACTTTGTCTCTACTGCTACCAAGGTATATGTCCTGATTCTGGTTTGATTTGGTTTTTTAGGACTTTCTTCATTGCCACACGGACTACACCATCCGTGCTCCGATCTCCTCCCTTAGAACACATTCACACAAGGAGGATCTCCGCACAGTGGCACAACATCCGTTAGCACCGCGAGAATCCACCATGTGTGTAATATAGGAATCACACATTCTACAAATTTTTTTGTGGGTAGGTAAGGTTTCTAATTTTTAATTATTGCCATGGCAGCGGCCTGATAGGCCTACTTCTTTACGATTTCCAACTGCCGTGGGATTTTTAAAACCTATGCGCAACTTGCACACAGGGACCTTCCTATTTTTTCGTCCTTATCCGAGAAGGCTAGCATCCCGATCTCACTACCCAGGAGACCAAGGGGACAGTAATGACATTATTAGGAACCACTGGTTCTGAAAAAATCCCCCCCAAAACATTTCACATAAAAGGATACTCACCTCTCACTGTGGGAATCGAAACCTGTAAACCTCTAGAATTCGAGGCGGAACGCTCTTACCTCTTACCTACTCCATAAAAACCTCATGTCGAGGTCTAATTTCTATATCGTGTATTAGTGTTTTCTTTCAGGTGTAATCTTGTTATCGCTTCCCCGTTATTCATATCTCGTTTCTTTGTCTTTTCCCTGTGTATTCTCAGACCCACATTGCTGTGAAACCTGTCACACCAAGAATTGTTATGTTTGTCCTTGCAATCTGTTTACAAGGTATGGGATAAACTATAAAAAAAAAACAGAAGAGCAAGATCGTCGGCAAATTCTAGATCATCAAGCTGTTTAGTTAAGTCTACAGAGTTCCATATCATCAAGCTGTTTAGTTAAGTCTACAGAGTTCCATATCATCAAGCTGTTTAGTTAAGTCTACACAGTTCCATATCATCAAGCTGTTTAGTTAAGTCCACTGAGTTCCATATCATCAAGCTGTTTAGTTAAATCTACTGAGTTCCATATCATCAAGCTGTTTAGTTAAGTCTACTGAGTTCCATATCATCAAGCTGTTTAGTTAAGTCTACTGACTTCCATTTCTGTTGGTTGAAGTTTGCCCTTATACCATTAACGTTTTTGTTTGGCCCACTCTCTCCCTCCCCTCCTCCCAAATATATCGCATTACTGCATTTCTCACAGCTAATGTATTTCTTCACGTGCCTCAATTTTCTCCACTCCACACATTACATCAACGTTAGGGAAAATCAACAGTAGAGGATACCAGTTACGTATTTTTTTTTCTTGCAAAATGTTGCTTTCCTTCTGTAACCTCTATATGTGCCTCTTTTCTGTTTCTGTTTTTGTCACTCTTTCACAATCTATGCGTGTCTCTGTTTCTTTTCTGTATCTCTTTGTCTTTCTCTCTGTTTCTTTTTGTGTCGCTCTTTATCTCTGTATATGTCACGCTCTCACACTGTTTATCTCTCTTTCTCTGTCTCCTGTCTCTCCATTGCCTTTCTCTCTTTCTGTCTCTTTCTGTGTTTTTATCTCTCTCACTATGTCTTCGTCTCTCTCTATATCACTCTCTGTGTCTCTGTCGCACTTTGTCTTTTGTTGCCTCTCTTTGTTTCTGTCTTTCTCTTTGTGTCTGTCGGTTTATCTCTCTGTCTCTCTCTGCCATTGTTTCTCTCTCTCTCTCTCTCTCTCTCTCTCTCTCTCTCTCTCTGTCACTACCTGTCGTTGTCTCTGCATCTTTTTCTCTCTATGCTTCTGTTTCTTTCTGTCTTTCGCCTTATGTGTCTTTCTCTCTGTCACTGTTGTCACGTAGGGTTTATATTCATTTAATTTCCTACATCTTCTTCCTATTCGTTCACCCAAATTCTCTCTTTTATTATCTCTGTATTTCATTTTTTTCCTGTATATTTTTCATCCATTCGTTTTGCGTATATTATTTTCATATAATTCGCAAAACTTTACCTGTTTTCCTTTCTCTAAAACTGAGAATCGCGCTAGGACGATATTACGTAGATGTCAGGGCTGCAGGGCGTCAGAAGGCGTGATAAGTCGGTTCGCTGAACATAGGACGTAGCAAATCGTCTACATTCTCACCGAGCGCGCGAGCTTCTTCTCGGCATAAGTCCCGGTGAGGTGTGATACTTTACATCTGCACCGGTCAGTATCCAGACATTTGTCTGGAAAATCCCAAACTGACACGGCGCTCACTTGGGCCATGGTCAGCTGTAGTGTGAAAACTGCCCTGCAATGGAGTCAGGCTGTCTGGGATTTGAAACTGACACGCGTACATCGTGGTCAGTAGGTGACAGTTACGACACGCGTTAAGCGGACGTAAATGTTGGGAGTAGGGGAGATAATTTCGCTTGGCGAAATAAGTTTGGGCCCTTTGTCTGATTTTAAGATATTGGCCAAGTTTGAAACTTTAATTTCATTCTCGCTCATAGACTCCACAGTAGATAGGTCGCTCGAAAAACAGAATAGCTGTTAGCGAAGATCTCAGTTTGTTTCGGCAATTTGTCGAACTTCTAGACTTCCAGAAATATTTTTTCAGCATTTTTATTCTTAAGTTGTGCGACTACCTGTAATTCTGTGGTTGAGGTAATTAATATGATAGATATAGATTTTGTGAGTGTTAAAGTGTTAAATCGCTTAATTCATTTTAATCTATTTCTTTAGCGCAGAAGAGAAATAAAGTGGTAGGCTATTATATTTTCTAGGGAAGCATTCAGTGGAAAGCAGACTAAAATTTAATTTCTAGCTTTATAACGGCAATTGTAGCTATTTATGAATTTAATTTAACTGCTAATACTCAGTCGAGTGTATTTTTCTAAACTAACGTATAAACTCTAGAATCGAGCCTCATGAATGGTGACGGAATACGCACGTGTTCCTAATTCATTAGGATTGCTGATTTTTAAATATAACTTACGTCACGGGAAGTTTAAATGATAAGCAAAGCTCTCTGCTTGCAAGTTTAAATGTAAGTTATAACCAGTTCAGATTCTGTTTATTATATTATATGTGTTATTTTTCCTCCACACAGTGAAAGTTTTGGGGTGACCCTAACTTTACCAGCACCTAGTAGTAGTTTCCATACTTGTGAAGAAATAGACAGTCCTTATTTTGAACCACGTGGGTTTTCTCAAGTAACACTGATCTGACGGTGCAAGTTAGACAGAAATACTAATATCCCAATAACGGGTTTTCAAAGACTGTAATGATAAATACTGGACCTTGGAGCCAGCACTTAATTTCTTCTAGAAACTCTATATAATTTGCTGCCTGGTGGCGTGAGTATTAACTAACATTTCCCGACTATATCTAGATTATATCTTGTGGACAAATCTGTGGTGTGACTAAAGTGAATCCTATACTGAGGGAAGGCACCGACCTGACATTCATCATTTTTTAGAAACCTACGCTATTGACACTGTGCTCTGCTAACTCCCGCGCCTGGAATAATTGTTAGGTGACTTAATCAGACATTTGAACAAATTTGCATACCCAAGTAGTCGTTCCCGGAGACTCCAAGTTAAATACGTCTTTTGGAACTGGGGACTTCTTGGCAGAAGACTGCATTTTTTTTGAGTCTGTGTGAAAATCTAAAATCAATGTGTTCCAAGAGGCAGCGAGCAAAGTCGTGAGTACCTGAATGAGAAGCCATGGCGGAATGAATGAGTGTACGCTGGTCTGAGTGATATTTCACTATTATATCTTTGACACCCTGTTGCTGTCCTAATTTTTTTTTCCAATCTGCATAATTTGTTGCTAAGGCTAGAGTTCTTGTGTTTTTGTCTTAGGTTAAATCAGATTTTTTTTTCAAACTCTGTGCATATAATTACGAGATAAAACAAAGAAAAACTCTTAGACTCAAACCCTATGTATCTGTGACTCGGGCGCCATCATCTGTTCTCTTAACGGGGCCGGGCTAAACCTAGAGTTAACACTATAACGGGGCTATCATCCTTGCAACATTTCCTTGATTTTTTTTTGACTATGTGTATATGTATTTTCCTTGATGTACTTTCTTTGATGTTGTGAGCCGATTTTTCCTGATAATAAAATCGCTCTTGAACTTAATAATCGTGTTTGGTCAGCTCGTTCTAGATAATATATATATCATTGTTATAGTTTTCCCACGTCTGTGTGTTTACCTGTCGTCACGTGTATGTGCGTGCCTGTGAGTGATAGAAATATACGTAATATGTATATTGGTGTAGTCTGTCTGACGCTGTAACAACTGTTGTAGAAGATAGGTGAGAGAGAGAAGAATTCTTTTCGCTTTCAGAGACAGCCACTATATCAAATCTATCATCTCACGTGTGTGGAAATTCTATTACCTTTCACTAACTCTCACTGAGTCTATCACCTATTCAAACCTATTCAGAAGGGACCAAACCTAGTCTTAATTCTCCTATCGGGAATCTACGTATTTTAGATTCTGTATTCTGATTAGAGTAAGAGTGTGATGTCCTGTGAGTTATTATATATTTAAATAAAATTACCCCCTTAGACTAACGATCTGTTTTACGGGCGTGCTGACCACACCAAACTAATAAGTTTTTTTTCCACAAACATCTTTGAAATAATATACATTTTGGTTACAGGTTGATTTTGTCGGGATATATGTTAACTGCTGATTGTAATACTAAAATTGCTGGTAAAGTGGTGAGTGTATAACATTCACTGGGTACTGAGGCAGAACGGCGTTTGAACTAAGTTAAGGAGTGTGTTTCGGACTTTTTGTCCAGATTAATTCCCTCCCTTACCCGATCTGACTTCAGGGGCGAACTTATAGTGGATTTTTAAAAATTAAGGGATTATTTTTCTCTTTAATTTTTGCAATATTCTTTTGCTTTTCCACTGTAGCAACTTAATTTTCAGTTGTAATCTTAACTACCATTTATTTGGCGTAGTCGTGTTTTGCATTGAGTGCTTTATTGCCGATAATAGCAGCGATAGTTAGATTTTATTTTGGAGGGGGTATCCCAGGGTTAAGGATATCATCTTTTGATTTTTTGGAATTTTTTTTTCTCGTAAGTGGTAGGAACCAGGTTATTCTTTTTCCTATTTTCTATCTCCACGTGTCTCAGTCACTGACATAATATGGCCGAGAGGGCAAAGCTTAGACAACTTCTCAGGGACGAAGCGAGAGAGGAGGGACTGGAAGGAGAAGAAGCGAAAGCATTTGTCAGAGACGAACTTGAGAGATATGATGCGGAGAGGAAAGCAGCGGAAGCTAAGGAAAAAGCAGCCGCAGAAGATTTAGAGGCAGAAGAAGATGGATGAGGAAAATGGAAATCCCGCAGGATGCAGCAGAGGAAAGTGAGAAGGAGAGACAGCAGAGAAGGAGAGGGGAAGGAGAGACAGCAGGAGAAGGAGAGGGAGGAGAGACAGCTTGAGGAAAAAGAGAAACAGAGACAGCATGAGCTGGCGCTTAAGACTCTAGAGTTCCAAAGCCGTGGTGCTGCCTCTACCTCCAGCAATGGAGAGTCTTCTCCTCATTCTTCCTTAACTGACCCTGCTAACACTCAATCTCTTCACCTCACTGCTATGTCTTTTCCGCTAGAATCTTTCCCTTGTCCAAATGAGAAGATTGACACTTGGCTAGAAAAAATTTGAGAAAATTGCAACTCTGTACGGTTTAGAGAGGTCGCGTTGGAATATGAAACTTTCCCAGGCCCTAAAAGGTTCTGCTTATGATGTTTATTCTAAGCTGGAAAGTAGCCAACAAGACGACTACGATGTGTTGAAGAAAGCGTTACTGGAGCGCTTTGAAATGAACGCTCGCAAGTTTTTGCAACTGTTTCGCAAACAGCGGAAAGAGAATTCTGAAACTTTTCACCAGTTTCTCATCTCGTCTTAAGGGATATCTAACAAAGTGCCTTGAGCTTTCGCAGCTCCCCTCTACCTATGAAGGTCTTGAGGAACTTGTTCTAACTGAACAAATAAAGAACACTTTGTCTGCTGATACCCGGAGATTTCTCGCTGAGCAGGGGGCAGAAAAAACTTGAAGACATTTTGGAAAAGTCTGAGCGTTATCACAATGCGCTGGCTGAACTACCGGCCACAAAGCGGAAACCGACAGAGGAGCATTTTCGAAAACATAACCTAGAGCAATCTTCTCAGGCTTCTAACCAAAACAACCACAGAGAAACTGGACCTCAAAACCCCCCTCCTGAAAAATCCAAGTTCTACAAGAACAAGTACCCCAACCACCCCAAACAGTCTGATCAACCCGACCGCCCTACATGGCAGCGTAGCCAGAAAGGACAAGGTGGCAAAGGGAGAACCCCCGAGCACGGGACATATGATCAGACCGAGAACACCGAGCCGAAACGCATCGGATGCTTATTAACAGTCTCGCAAGGCGGAATTATTGACAGTGATTCCCAACCTCTTGGGGATAGACCCTCAACGCGAGGTATTGTTATTTTGAACGGTTCTCAAACTTCTTGCTTATTTGACACGGGGCTTTCTTACGATTGCATTGTTGCCAGAAACCTGGTTAAACCCGGTCAAGAGACAGGAGAAACCGTCAAACTTTGTGGAGTTCGTAAGAGTGATGCACCTACAGCGCTTCCCATCGCATTGGTGGAGATACACTCTGACTTTGTCAGAGGTGTGATCAAAGCAGCTGTTATGGATGATCCCATCTACCCAGTCATACTTGGCGGGAGATACGTGTGTATTGGGAAACCGGAAGAGCCGATTGTGGCAGCAGTAACTACAAGAGGGCAAACCAAGAAGGAACGGGAGCCTGCGCCTAATTTGTTACCTATGGAACTTAAAGAAGCGCAATACAAGGATCCTACTTTGGCACCCTGCTTTAGGAAACTGCCCATGGCTAAGGAACCCAAACAGCACGGGGACATTTTTTCTGAGGATGGCGTACTTTATCGGAGAACGGGCAAGCCTGACCAAGGTTACAACCAGCTCCTAGTACCGAAACAGTACAGAAGCCAAATCCTAGAAATGGGGCACTCTCTTCCCTTTAGCGGACATATGGGACAGAACGCCACAAACCAACGTATAACCACTCATTATTGGTGGCCAGGAGTGAATACTGATATTATCAGATATGTCAAATCCTGTGCCCAGTGCCAACGTGTACCACCCAAGCAACGGACACCCCCAGTCCACATGGGTGAAATGCCAATAATGGGAACACCATTCGAACGGGTTGTGATCGACATTTTAGGGCCTTTCGAAAGGACTAAAAGAAGGAACAGGTTTATCCTGACTTTAGTCGATACATGCACTTTATGGGCAGAAGCTATCCCGCTAACATGCGCAGATGCCAAGCATGTCGCAGAAGCCCTCGTGCAGATTTTCACTCGGTTGGGATTCCCTCAGCAAGTGTTGACGGATAATGGATCTCCATACCGAAACCTGTTGATGGATGAGATCGTTAAGATCTTGAGGACCCAGCACATCCACACTAAGCCATATACTCCGGCCGGAAATGGGCTCGTGGAACGTGCTAATGGAAACCTCACCATGATGCTAAGTAAGCTGGCACAAGTGAAACCTGAAGATTGGGATCTCTGTATTCCTGCAGCATTATTTGGCTACAGAGAATCTCCTCATACTTCCACAGGATTTCCGCCAGCTACACTCTTATTTGGCAGACCCATTAAGGGCCCGCTTGAAGCCTTACTTCAGTCTCTGACAGACGAGAAGGCGGATGAGACAGTTGTCTCAGCCAGTAAATATGTGTCGGTTTTAAAGGAACGGTTGAAACTAGGGTGGGACCTAGCAACGACTAACTTTAAGCGAGCACGCACCAAGCACGCTAACCGATACAGGAAAGTCGCGGAAGAGAGAGAACTGGAAGCAGGAGAGAAAGTTTTGGTGTTGCTCCCTACCGAGAACAACCAACTGAAGATCGGATGGCAAGGGCCGTTTACCGTCCTGAAAAAGATTTCTAAGGCTAACTACCAGATCTCTATTGAAGGAAAGGAGAAGGTTTTCCATTTAAATCTCTTAAAGAGATACTTGGAAAAACCAGTGCCAACCTCCGACCATCTCCTGACGATCGCCAAAACTGACGAAGATGATGATAGTGGCAGGGATATTCCACCGCTATCACAGGAAATCTTTCAAAAATGTCAGAAGCGGCGACGCTCTTTCAAGCGCGCATGGGAGACATTCCGGGGGAAGGAAACTTTGAGGAGTGGACTTGAGTAGGAATTGGACAGAGATGGAGGGGGAAGATGAGAGGGAAGAGGACAGACACCCCAAAGCTACGGTTATAGGAAATTAAACTCCATAACGTAGACATGGAGTGCTTCCATATCTTAAAGGGGGGAGGCTCTGTCACGTAGGGTTTATATTCATTTAATTTCCTACATCTTCTTCCTATTCGTTCACCCAAATTCTCTCTTTTATTATCTCTGTATTTCATTTTTTTGCTGTATATTTTTCATCCATTCGTTTTGCGTATATTATTTTCATATAATTCGCAAACTTTACCTGTTTTCCTTTCTCTAAAACTGAGAATCGCGCTAGGACGATATTACGTAGATGTCAGGGCTGCAGGGCGTCAGAAGGCGTGATAAGTCGGTTCGCTGAACATAGGACGTAGCAAATCGTCTACATTCTCACCGAGCGCGCGAGCTTCTTCTCGGCATAAGTCCCGGTGAGGTGTGATACTTTACATCTGCACCGGTCAGTATCCAGACATTTGTCTGGAAAATCCCAAACTGACACGGCGCTCACTTGGGCCATGGTCAGCTGTAGTGTGAAAACTGCCCTGCAATGGAGTCAGGCTGTCTGGGATTTGAAACTGACACGCGTACATCGTGGTCAGTAGGTGACAGTTACGACACGCGTTAAGCGGACGTAAATGTTGGGAGTAGGGGAGATAATTTCGCTTGGCGAAATAAGTTTGGGCCCTTTGTCTGATTTTAAGATATTGGCCAAGTTTGAAACTTTAATTTCATTCTCGCTCATAGACTCCACAGTAGATAGGTCGCTCGAAAACAGAATAGCTGTTAGCGAAGATCTCAGTTTGTTTCGGCAATTTGTCGAACTTCTAGACTTCCAGAAATATTTTCAGCATTTTTATTCTTAAGTTGTGCGACTACCTGTAATTCTGTGGTTGAGGTAATTAATATGATAGATATATAGATTTTGTGAGTGTTAAAGTGTTTAATCGCTTAATTCATTTTAATCTATTTCTTTAGCGCAGAAGAGAAATAAAGTGGTAGGCTATTATATTTTCTAGGGAAGCATTCAGTGGAAAGCAGAATAAAATTTAATTTCTAGCTTATAACGGCAATTGTAGCTATTTATGAATTTAATTTAACTGCTAATACTCAGTCGAGTGTATTTTTCTAAATTAACGTATAAACTCTAGAATCGAGCCTCATGAATGGTGACGGAATACGCACGTGTTCCTAATTCATTAGGATTGCTGATTTTTAAATATAACTTACGTCACGGGAAGTTTAAATGATAAGCAAAGCTCTCTGCTTGCAAGTTTAAATGTAAGTTATAACCAGTTCAGATTCTGTTTATTATATTATATGTGTTATTTTTCCTCCACACAGTGAAAGTTTTGGGGTGACCCTAACTTTACCAGCACCTAGTAGTAGTTTCCATACTTGTGAAGAAATAGACAGTCCTTATTTTGAACCACGTGGGTTTTCTCAAGTAACACTGATCTGACGGTGCAAGTTAGACAGAAATACTAATATCCCAATAACGGGTTTTCAAAGACTGTAATGATAAATACTGGACCTTGGAGCTAGATCTAAAATTTCTTCTAGAAAACTCTACGTAATCTTTCTGCCTGGTGGCGCGAAATACTTCAAGTATTAACTAACATTTCCCGACTATCTATATATATTATTTGTGGACAAATCTGTGGTGTGACTAAAGTGAATCCTATACTGAGGGAAGGCACCGACCCGACATTCATCATTTCTAGAAACCTACGCTATTGACACTGTGCTCTGCTAACTCCCGCGCCTGGAATAATTGTTAGGTGACTTAATCAGACATTTGAACAAATTTGCATACCCAAGTAGTCGTTCCCGGAGACTCCAAGTTAAATACGTCTTTTGGAACTGGGGACTTCTTGGCAGAAGACTGCATTTTTTTTGAGTCTGTGTAAAGATCTAAAATCAGTGTGTTCCAAGAGGCAGCGAGCAAAGTCGTGAGTACCTGAATGAGAAGCCATGGCGGAATGAATGAGTGTACGCTGGTCTGAGTGATATTTTCACTATTATATCTTTGACACCCTGTTGCTGTCCTAATTTTTTTTTTCCAATCTGCATAATTTGTTGCTAAGGCTAGAGTTCTTGTGTTTTTGTCTTAGGTTAAATCAGATTTTTTTCAAACTCTGTGCATATAATTACGAGATAAAACAAAGAAAACTCTTAGACTCAAACCCTATGTATCTGTGACTCGGGCGCCATCATCTGTTCTCTTAACGGGGCCGGGCTAAACCTAGAGTTAACACTATAACGGGGCTATCATCCTTGCAACATTTCCTTGATTTTTTATGACTATGTGTATATGTATTTTCCTTGATGTACTTTCTTTGATGTTGTGAGCCGATTTTTCCTGATAATAAAATCGCTCTTGAACTTAATAGTCGTGTTTGGTCAGCTCGTTCTAGATAATATATATATATCATTGTTATAGTTTTCCCACGTCTGTGTGTTTACCTGTCGTCACGTGTATGTGCGTGCCGGTGAGTGATAGAAATATACGTAATATGTATATTGGTGTAGTCTGTCTGACGCTGTAACAACTGTTGTAGAAGATAGGTGAGAGAGAGAAGAATTCTTTTCGCTTTCAGAGACAGCCACTATATCAAATCTATCATCTCACGTGTGTGGAAATTCTATTACCTTTCACTAACTCTCACTGAGTCTATCACCCATTCAAACCTATTCAGAAGGGACCAAACCTAGTCTTAATTCTCCTATCGGAAATCTACGACAACTGTCTGTCTATGTGTGTGTCTGTCTGTCTGTCTCTCTCTATGTATCGCTGTCTGTCTTTGTTTCTCTGTGTTTAACACTCAATCTCTCTCTGTTATTATATGTCTCTCTTTGCCTCTGTCTTTATCTGCGTGTCTTTCTATCTTTGTCTACGTGTCTTTCAGTCTCTAACACTCAGTCTCTCTCTGTCATTACCTGTCTCTCTGTCTTTTCTCGACCAAAAAAAAAAAAAAACAAACAAACTGCTTCGTGAAGCAAAAAAAAAAAAAAAAAACGAAAAACTATCTTATGAGTTAAAACCACATCCCGCAAATGAACATATCCCATTTGACAGTTACATTTCAAAAGTCAATGACACTTTACGATTCATCAACTTACGTAAATATTTTTTTAAAATCTCGCTTTGTTCTCGTTCATAATAATCAAAGCTTTTCAAATTCAGTTGTGTAATGATGTGTTGTTTAGAGCTTTGATCTACTTCTGCTAGAAATAGCACGCGGATGTCTGTCTGCATTCGTGCTTTAGAATAGAATTGGTTATTTTCAACAATAGTCTTCTTCGGTGATATCCGTTCGAGTACGATGTTTGTTTGTCTGGACCGGCGTTCTTGAAATCGCTTTAATGTTACAGGCACGGTTAATTTTCTTTTAAACACCTCAATAGATGAATCAACAAGGCTTAGACTGTTAGAGTTTGGCATCAAACTTAAGGTTAGCACGGAAGGCCATGTGAGAGGATGCATCCGTGTATACAACCAGCGCGCAACAGGAACAAATAACAGTCATACCCTTCGACATTTGCTGAGGGAGACTGAGCACCTGTGGGTTTGCCCGGAGTGCAATGATGTCGATTCTGATCAACAATAACTATAACAATTAAGTACTCTAAGTCATTGATGTTGGTAATGCAAGCACATTTGTTATGAGTTTTCTCTTACGAACCCAAGGGTAGTCCTTGCTGTGGAATCCCCAGAGTAAGAGAGGAAGAGGAAGATAGAAAAACTCACAGAGAACATTGAAAAGGATAAAAGAAGACATTGACAGACCTTCATCGGATGGTACAGGACAGAAGATCTTGACATGAATTAGCTAAAGATCAGTGCTACTTGCAGACGACTTGTTGACGGATGATGATGATAAATCCAAGGGTGGGAATCAAGAAGGGCACATGCTCAGGCAAGTAATATGTTTGCCAGCACGCGAAACAAAAATAATGGTCAGGAAAGTGAGATGCGAGAACGGACGATAGAGTGTTCTTCCAGATGCTATCAGTTAAGAAAATTATTTTTGGTGCTTTGTGTTTTAGTATCTTAATCGTATATAATGCTGTGCCCCAACGGCAGGGACGAATGTACAAGGAATAAGCTAGCAATTTTTCCAGGAAGAAATCTTCTCTCTTGTCAGGTTAAACAACATCAAAAACAACAGAAATGGTTAAAAAAAAAAAAAAAAAATCAATAATAGCACTTTAGAAATGCTGAAAGCACCGTATATAAAGTAAGGGAATGAGTCATGAAAAGTAAATAATTTAATGGAAGAAACAGAAACGACAAAAAACATAAAAATGTGTGTGTGTGTGTGTGTGTTGGGGGGGGGGGGGAGGGGAGGGACGAAGAAAAGGGACAGTCTTCAAGTGATAGTCAAATAAAGTTTAGCTCGTCGGGTTACTGAGAACGTCTGTTTCTTGCGGGTAGGCGGTGTTAGTAGCGTATCTTCTGAGTGCTTATAACCAAATGCCCTGGCGATTTTTATTGATCAATATGTCTGTCTTTGATTGACAGCTTCGTCTTTCACTGCTGATGCTCCAGCAACCGTTTTGTATCACATCTCACATTGTTTCCCTTGTTCATTATTACTACTATTAGTATCTGTAACAGGTTAATTGGGTCAGGGTCATACGCACCTCCCGTGGGTCTTTTTTTTTTTTTTTTTTTTTTCTTAACCCAGCGGCACTTAGGCTATCAGCCCTTCGGCCCAATGACATGTCATTGCGAGGCTGGGGAACCTGAGGACTTTCCTTCCAACCCGGTCAGGAGCTTCGCTCCTTCCCATCCACAGAGGGTTTATCACAGGAGCCGTTCAGGTTATTCAGTCAAATTTCCGGCCGTAAACATTTCTTCAAACGCCGACGCCCGGGTTTGAACCATGAACACCTGGTCGCCAGTACAACGCCGTTAGCCATTTACACCAGCGCGGCTCCCCTCCCGTGGGTCTCTAAAGAGACACTTAAAGAACAGGACATCTGCTCCCGTGGGCATTAAGAAAAAGATAACTAATGTCAGATTGTGCATGAGGTTTGCGACATCATCACGTAAAAGAAGTTGCTACGGAAATCACCACTGCAAATTCGTGTGAATGCATGGAGCGGACTTCCTACAAGGTGACCAGCTACAGTGGGGGTTCCATTGCTTCATTAGGAGCGCAAAGGAAAAAGATGATGATTAATGAATTGACTCAGACGAGCGTCAGAATGGCAGAGTGTTTAGAGCGAGTGCATCTCGAGGCAAATGGATTGGGTTAGAAATCAAATCGCGTCTTGCGAAGGCAACAATAGCGAGGAAGGGAAAAGGTCACCCCCACCTAATAAAGCTCAGACCTTGTATATGTCAAGTATCTTACGCTTCATTCTCATGCGGCAGTATCTGCTATGGGACTGTCTTTCCTTTACCCTGCGCGCCGCATGATGCGTCGTGACGTGGCACATTAGTCACCCAAGAGCCGTTTGGCACGCCAGTTTGGTTATAGTCAAATTTACTCACGTCTGCGCTTTACACGATACAAAACAAACATATCTGTCGCGTATAAGATTTACAACACATCAAAACATCCTTCAGCCAATTTACAACAGGTATATAAGAATCTTCAACTCAGAAGTCAAGTCAGTCTTATTGAATGGTTCTGAAACATAGAGAACAACAAAAGCAACAGACAAGAAGTCACAGACTTTCATAAATGAGCGCTTGCGTAGAATAGAATGATTGAAATGGTGTGACGAGGTCACCAAGCGGAACTGATGACATGAACCAGACAAGAACCAATGGAACAAGAGATGAGACGACGCTGGAGATGGATTGGACACACACTGAAGAAACTTGTTGATAGAATTCTCATCATCATCAGCTGCCATCTCCACAACGAAGGTTGGCTGTAATGGATCTCCAACGTCTTCTGTTTTTTTTTGTCTTGGTGGTGCACTCTGAAAGACTCTTTCCTGTCCATCTCTTGATGTTATCTTCCCACTTATAGCGCTGTCTTCCCCTTGCACGTTTGCCTTCACCTCTCCCTTCTATTATAGTCTTCTGCAGGGTGTTATGCCTTTTTATGTAGCCAAAGTACTTTAGCTGCCGAACTTTGATCTCCCTCATTAGTTCTCTTTTCATACCTAGATTTTCTAGGACCTACTTATTTGTTTTCTTCTCTTTCCATGAGAATAGAATTCTAGGCAGTCCTTATTCTGCAATCCCCAGGGCAAGAGCAGATCGAAGAACGCATGGAGAAGAAAGCTAGAGACAGAAATAAAAAATGATGAGGAAGACTTAGACAGACCTTTAGATGATAGCACGTGACAGGAGGACTTGGCATGAGTTTTTTTGAAGACCTATGTTCCTTTGCGAGTTAATGGGTACTCATTGTTTGACATATATTACAATATATTTTCTCATAAACACATATATCATTACTACCAGTTTTAAAACATTCTTGTGTGGAAAAATTTAGCGTTCAATTTGGTTTCTGGGTAAAATCTAAAGATAGCTTGGGACAGAAAGGGTTAATGTAAGGGCTAGTGCACATAGAGCCGCGGTAGCGCAGTGGTTAGTGCACTGGCTTCCTAGCTCGGTGATCCATGGTTCGATCCCCAGTTGAGGTGGGATTTTTTTTTACCGCAAACGGCTCCGGGGTCTACCCAGCCTCAAAAATTGGGTACCAGAGCAACTCTGGGAAGGTTAAGGCGGCCGGCGTGATGCTGACCACATCACCCCTAGTGTGCCGATGGTCAAGAAAATATGGGGCTAACACTATATTCCCAAAATTCCTTAATGGGCGTGTAACGGGATCCTTTACCTTTTTAATGCACATATTATTTGTTTTCCTTAGAGATTTGATTACGTTTCTTTGACCAATGCAGAAAAGAACAAAATAAAATCTAGACCAAACTTTTGTGTTTAAAATTGTGAGACTAACACGTGACTATGTCTGGCAGTTTGGAGAATAGTGTACATACAACAAGGATGACAACAATATTCTTCTTAATTTCCTTTTTATTCTAGTTTTTTCCCCTCTAACTGGTAGTCGTCTTTATGAGTTGGTCATTTTATGCAGCATCGATGTATTTACACTCTATTGTACACACATGACCATATAAGAGCCTCGGTGAGATCGAGAAAATTAAAAAGAAGAGAAAACGTTAGAGGAATTAAAGAGGGTTTTCTTGCTTCACTAACTTAAATAATATCTACTCATCGCGTTCTGGGTTCGAAACCTGGTAGAGCCACTCCTTAATCTGTCCATGGGTACCGGACTCTTCTCTTGAGTAATGTCTCATGAAAATTTAATTAACAGTAGGGAAAGCTTGACTCCTGTGGAGAGGCGAAGGACAAAAGTGCACAGACGTGTGATAGTGATGCGCAAGAGAGATAGACAGAAGGCACAGGCTGAGCCAGTGAGTTCTTCATTAAGAAAACCACACCCACAGCTCTTCTTGTTTTCTCTAGCGACAATATTACTCTT
The DNA here is from genome assembly GCA_024509875.1 of Oreohelix idahoensis. NCBI lineage: Eukaryota > Metazoa > Mollusca > Gastropoda > Stylommatophora > Oreohelicidae > Oreohelix > Oreohelix idahoensis. The sequence goes on along the minus strand of JAMPIV010015404.1, from coordinate 57,911 downwards.
TTGCACACACTGTGTCACTCACAAATAGTAGGGAAAAGAAGTAAAGTTAGATTGAGGATTTGGTAGTCTGAACAGAACGAACAATCCTATCAAGTCTAGCTCAATTTATTTCAATTCAAAATGTAAATAAATCAATAAAATAATTTACTACCCAAAAAATTATCACGAGAAAACAAACTCGCAAAAAATTTGATGATTTTCAAGTAGAAAAGAAAAAAATATTACACACATAGTGACACAAAAAAATGATGAATGAATTGTGTTATTAAAGTTCCCGACAGGCCTGATAACACCCTAGGCTTTGCTGCAAATATGTGAAATACTGTTTGTGTGAAAATGAATGTTTGTTTCTTTGTTCCTTTGGTGTGAATGTTGGAAACAACTTAAATCCAGGTGTTTTCTTGGAAAAAATAACGTAATCCAATGCTTTGAAATTAACTTCAGGACTGGGATAAGGTATCCACTAAAAGGGCACAGAATCTGAACACGATTTTATAAATCCAAGATTGATGTAACGTATCCACAATTGATGAGGAGATATCCACAGATAACGAATTTGCTTCCAAAGGTGGGACGAAGGGTTATAATTGGTGGAGTATGGTAGGGGTGATGTTTGGTGTTGAGAATCTTTGAAATAATTGAAACCAATTATGGTGACTAGTGAGCGAGGACTTATATGGCCACTGGAGGGCTAGGTAACCTCTTTTCAGCAATTATAGACAAGACGTGGCAGGTGGCACTGCATATATCAACACAGGAATTTATAGTCTGTAGTTAATAACTTGAGGGCACTTTGTTTAAAATAAAGTCTCCCTATGCAAAGTTTTTCTTTACGAGACTAAGAAGTGCGTCTTGCTCCTTCAGTATGCTGATCACCAAGTAAAGTCTAAAACTAGTTTCTTTAACCACGAAAAAATTATTTTATATTTTCCCGCTACAGTTTTGAGTTCCCACGCTATGCGCCTGCCAAAGTATCTTCGCAAATTAGCTTGCATAGCGAATGGCACGATCGTAGGTGCCGTTCGAATCTCCGTGTTCTGAACTCAAAGGTATCAGCAATCGGAAAGAAGACAGGTAATAAATATCTATAAAGCCGAGTCTGGAAAATCCTAACAGGTATGGACGCTGGCTTGGCGAAGCTTCACCCGTGTTTGGGTGGGAAATGAAAGTGGGTGAGAAACATTTTTTCAAAATATTAGGGATAGACAGAAAATAATGCCATATTTAGGATGTATAGAAAATTACAAATTTACAAATTATCTTCAATCTGCGACAAGTAAGTGACGGGATAGGCAGTCAGGAAGAGAACCGGTCACCCAACCTTATAAAACTGTAACTGAAATTTTTAACACTTCACTTCCCTACAGCAATAAACATATGTACTAGTACTATACTCGAGGTCTTGTCTTTTTTTCCAGATATCCATATTCTATTATCTATAAGTGGGAAGATTATATCTTTTGCATGCCTTATCAGTGCTCAAAATATTTCGTAGTCTTAACATTGGTTATTGATTATCTCCTCACTCATTCATTACCTTTAAGTTCCAGTCACAGGACATTAACAAATGTGGATCAATTACAGGTCATCAACAAATGTGGATCAGTCGCAGGTCATCAACAAATGTGCATCAATTACAGGTCATCAACAAATGTGCATCAATTACAGGTCATCAACAAATGTGAATCAATCACAGGTCATCAACAAATGTGGATCAATCACAGATCATCAACAAATGTGGATCAGTCACAGGTCATCAACAAATGTGGATCAGTCACAGGTCATCAACAAATGGGATTCAGTCACAGGTCATCAACTAATGTGAATCAATCACAGGTCATCAACAAATTGGGATCAATTACAGGTCATGAATAAATATGGATCAATTACAGGTCGTCAACAAATGTGGATCAATCACACGTCATCAACAAATGTGGATCAGTCACAGGTCATGAACAAATGTGGATCAATTACAGGTCATCAACAAATGTAAATCAATCACATGTCATCAACAAATGTGGATCAATCACAGGTCATCAACAAAAGGTGGATCAATCGCAGGTCATCAACAAATGGAGATCAGTCACAGGTCATCAACAAATACTTTCCACACGTTCCTGTACTGTGCCATTCGTGCAAAGGCTTTCCATGTTCTTTTATCCTGTTCATGTCTACCTCCTGTTCTCTTCTAAATGTGTTTTCTTTTCTCTATTTCTTTTAACCTGGGGTTTCCAGAACAGAGATTGCCTTGTAATGCTATCATTTGGTTTTCTCAGTGTGTGTTCTATCCATTTCCAGTGTCCCCTCTTCGCATCGTGTCCTGCTGTTATCTTGATAGTGCACTGTTCCCTAAATTCATGTACCCTTTTTGTTATTTTGGTTGTTCCGTTAATGACTTCTCGGGCATCAGAACGCCCTCAGAATGTCTCTTCTTTAACTATTATCTCTATGTATATTTTTTAAATAATTTTTTTTTTTTTTCTGTTCTAACTTTCCACACAGGAGGATATCGCAAACACACATAACATTTGCTTTTAATGCAAGGATTAACTTTCCATTACCCGAGGCTTTATTTAAGTTTTTCCATATTTTTATTCAGCATTCAGTTTTCTTCTTTAAATCTTCCGATAATCTTTCCCATTTCTGTAATTCAAGTGCCACGTTTTATCTAATGACGCAATTCTTACATGTTGTTACCGTCTTAATTTTTAACATCGTTATTTGTTCTCTCTTCTCTTTGCTTATCATTTTACACTATGTTTTTTCATTACGCTTATCTTCATTTATTGTCCCCATGATTTTTCTCCCACTACTCTCTTTTACAAATTCTCGGTAGGTGTCATCCCATGTCTTAACGTGTGGTATTACTTTATCGACCATTCAGTCCTTGTTATGGAATCCACAGGGTAAGACAGACAGAGGGAGACCAAGGAACACATGGAGAAGAATACTAGAGACAGACATGAAGGGGGTGTAGAAGACATGGAAAGACCTTGAACTGACGGCACGTGACAGGAAGACATGGCATAAGTTTGTTGAAGGCTTATGCTCTGTGGGGAGCTAAAGGATGATGGCGGATACTGACAATTGTCTTCGAATCTCCAGAACCAGTTTCGTAACTATTCTTGACCTTTCTCTAAAAACGGACGCTGAATAATACGGAGAAGCGATTAAGGCTAGGTGAACTCTTTGGTCTTCTTCTTCTTCTTCTGCGTTCGTCCTGACAAGGACGTTGGTTACGTTGTGTCGTCGTTTACAACAAAGCTGCGATATCTGCGCCTTTCGGCCCGACACATCCGACTTCGGCACGGCATTTTTTTAGGAGCGGGTTTGCCTTCCTACTTCGATCCCTACTCTCTCAGCCAGACTGCAGTGATGCAGCCTGTTTCCAGGACCACCACTTGGAGGTGGATTAGGGTCTTGGTCAGCTCTGGTTCGCTGACCCTGACGCAAGCAGTCAGCTATGGGTCGCTGACTGCATTCCTCACTTTTGACGCGACTTAGGTCCCAACTCCTTGGTCTAATTTGTAATGATATATTGTGTCGTCCTTAATTGTGGTATTTCATTTTTGTCTTCGTTGTAAGCTTTGTTATCTTTTCGAGCGCATTTGGTTGATACGTCCGAATCTAACACAACGCTAACTGATGGAAGCAATCAGTAATAATAGTTAAGATCTAAAAAAAAACAAACCCAGATACCACGAGGCGCGTCGCTGGTTTGTGGTTAGAACGTTTTCCTTCCAAGCAGATGACCTGCGTTTGATTCCCGGCAGAGGATTTAAAAAAAAATTTTTTTTTGTTAAGTCACCTGTCTTCGGTTTTTATAAGTGAGTGTTTGTTAATTATAGTTTCCAAGTATCAGTGTATGTTGACGGGTTTACTTGCTCAGTGGAAGGTGAAAAGTGGAAGGAAATGGGAACGACAGAAACTGCCTACAGTAGAACTGGTGTCAGGACAGAAATCTGGCGCCATAATTACTTGATGTCGTTTCTTGACGAGTTTGCTAGTTTGTATCATATAAACATTATTTTGTACTAGGACTTCTTATATTTTTTTTATAGTCTGTCCTTTTTTCTCAATTAGTAAGAACTGAGCATGATATCCCCAACTACACAGTCACCTTAAGAGGAATACCACTGAACATTGAAGGGTGATGGAGAATTGCTACTTAATTTTATGCATTGCTTAAACTGCAGTAGAAAGAGACTGAGCCAACTAATGTGTCAATAAGTGTGTACCGTCGAACTGTGCACGTTGAATTTATGATGCAGAATCTTTAATGAATCAGTTATGAAGAAGCTTCGTTTATACATATTTGGAACTAATTGGCGGAGTTTCGTAATGCCATTTGTTAAGTTTAAGAATGCACTGACATGTTTAAATCTGGAATAGAAATGAAGCATACTCTAGGATCTGAGACATAAAAAATGACCCCAAGTCTAAGGTGATCCAATGCGCCGAGAGACTGAAATAGCTACTGGGAGTATTTTTTAACATTGGATGTCTCGTGGGCGAGCGGGGCGCCACCAGGCAGAAGGACACTCTCAGGGACATCCCTTGCCTCTTCCCTGGTATGGTGGCTCTGCTAGAGCGACCGGATGTTTCCACCAATGAATGAAATGAAATAATGGAAAACTGTTTAAACCAGAATCATCGCCGGAGCTACAGGGAAGTGATCTATCGCCGATAACTTCAGCTAATGAAAGAGTAAACATGGATGCGGAGCGAAGGATGATACCTTGGAAGTCACTCATCCTTATACTCTAAGTTTGGTCATTGTTGAGCCACTACTGCAGAGCAGGGAGGACAATTCCGAGACAGCGTACCATAATTATTTGACGTCATTTCCTGTTGTCAATACTTGCTACTGTGTATAACACTTTTCATATAGACATTATTTTGTACTAGAACTTCCTATATTTTTTTTATAGTCTCTTCTTTTCTCTCAGTCAGTAAAAACTTAACATGGCACACTCACACATAAAACAGCATACATGTTTCTCAGGTGTGTAGAACTCGTAATAGGATGTGGTCGAGAGTAAAGGTGTGTGTGTAGGAAACAGCAGATCGTGGACACGAAGTCGTATAGGCTCTTATTCATCTACACATCAAACTCACTCCACCACAAGTAGAAGTCATAGACGTGGATAATGCAGATGACTTTTCTTCAACATTTATTACGGCATCAGTACGCTGACAGGCGACACAGTCAATAGCACAAAGGATCATGGACATGGGCATTTCATGTGTGGTAATGATTATAAACATCAAGCATCATAAATCTTGCATAGCTCATGTATAAGATGCTAGTAGAGCTGGCTTGACAATTTACGTTCGTTCATACTGTAGCTCAGGGCCCCTGACTAAACGCGTCGATAAAGGCGGTTCCAGTTGCTTAATATCAAAGTCTATGAACTTGTTTAATGAAAGTCAAGACTTCATCTGGCTTCACACGCCAGACACTTTTTCTTCTGCTCAAAGATATCGGCCGTAATATCGGGCCTCTATAATAATGTGAACAACTGTGTATTCTTCATAGGCAGGCATAATCATCCATGCCGAAACATACCGCTAACATACGGTTTTCATAATAATCTCTCTTCACTGGGCTTCTGTAATATAGTTAGACGAATAGTCTTAGTTGGCTACCTCGAGCACACATAATGGACTCTGTATCTCAAAGAACTGTGAGCTTTACTCACAGGTCGACACAAAATGTTCTGCAACTTAGGCATAATAATTAAGTTTCTTTTACCTTTGACAGAGTCCGAGAAATACACAAATAATAACTGTCGTCATTCTTGACGAACAGAATAACTCTGGGGAGAATCGCTAACATCACAGTCACACTGAAGACTATCTTTCCCCCAGATAATGCAGAGAAGTACCACGGACATCTTAGTCCGGTCAGAACCCAGATCATCGCTCCCTGACGGAAGTCTATCCATTCGCGCTCAAGAAACTTGCGCATGCGTAGACAGAACAGATCTAAGAACAGCTAACCCCCGACTTAAGACAGGTCAACACAATGAATAAAACAAAGGGAAGATAAGTCCCAATCAACCTGTCCCAGGGAGTTAACATACAGTTCTCTACCTTAGATCATCAAAAAATATTAAATAGATTTACGTCTTATGAAACCGTCAAAAACGACAGCAACAGTGGTATTGGCTGCAAAAGATTGAGAAGCACAGCAGCCCTAGTCAAACAACAACAACAACTACCAAATCCCTTCTAATCTTTGAACACATCAATTTGAGATAATTTGGTCATATACAGAAAATGTAAAATTGCGCCAAACAAGAACGGCCCACAGAGTTTTCTAACAAAAATCACTCCTTTTGAAGAAGTAGTAAATAATAAAATGTAGGTTGATATTTTCTTTGCGCGGTTTCAGATTATCATTTTTTTAAAAACAGAGTATCAAGACGGTAGCATAGTGGTTAGTGCACTGGCTTCCTAGCGCAGTGGTCTATGGTTCGATCCCCAGATGAGGCGGAAATTGTTTAGGCCACAAACGGCTCCTGGGTCGACCCAGCCCCAAATGGGTACCAGAGCAACTCTGGGAAGGTTAAGGCGGCCGGCGTGATGCCGACCACATCACCCCTCGTGGGCCGACGGTCAAGATAATATGGGCCTAACACCATATTCCCAATATGCCTCAATGGGCATGTAACGGGTTCCTTTTTTATCAAGACGATATGGAATGAATTTGAGCAGATGGCGCGGGGCATTAGGGCTTGGCATGATGATTATTGAAGAAGTATGCTTCTTTGAGAGCTGCGGGGTCATGAATAATAACTTAAGTAAGGGGTGACCGTTTAGATACGGATTTAACAACGCTCTTTTCTTACCGTCTGTTTTTAGTCTAAACCTATTTTTACCCCAAAAGTCAACTGTTATAGCCAGGTAAGTAATTCAGCCCGGCCATCACTCAGAGCCGCTGAGCGAGTAGACTGATCTCATCCCCTATGGAGAAGGTGGCTTATGATACCTTCTTGGTATTTGGAGGTCGGAGTGGTTCAAAAGGAAAAGTAGAAAGCAAAATTTTTCCACGCAAGAATGTTTTAAAACTTACTTACTTAGTCGTTCTCCTTCTACCGTGAGGTGTAGAGGTTTGGAAGAGAGAGCGCCAGACTATCCTATCGGCTGTCTTCCTCCTGGCCTGGTTCCATTCTAGTCCTCGGTCCTTCAAAGATTGTCTCATGTTGTCCTCCCAGCGGACTCTGGGTCGTCCTGGAGGTCTGGATCCCTGGCTCTTTGTTTCCCATGCTTGTCGTGGTAGCCGATCTTCTTTGTGTGATCTAAGGGAGAAGATGGGAGCACTGATGGAGTTGTCCATATGTAATGTAGATAGTCCTTAAAACCAAAACCAAATGAAACCAAACCTTCTAGGATGATTGTCACACACTGAAACATTGAATCATTAAAGATTGTCACACACTGAAACATTGAATTATTAAAGATTGTCACACACTGAAACATTGAATCATTAAAGATTGTCACACACTGAAACATTGAATCATTAAAGATTGTCACACATTGAAACATTGAATCATTAAAGATTGTCACACACTGAAACACTGAATTATTAAAGATTGTCACACACTGAAACATTGAGTCATTAAAGATTGTCACACATTGAAACATTGAATCATTAAAGATTGTCACACACTGAAACATTGAATCATTAAAGATTGTCACACACTGAAACATTGAATCATTAAAGATTGTCACACATTCAAACATTGAATCATTAAAGATTGTCACATACTGAAACATTGAATCATTAAAGATTGTCACACACTGAAACATTGAATTATTAAAGATTGTCACACACTGAAACATTGAATCATTAAAGATTGTCACACACTGAAACTTTGAATCATGAAAGATTGTCAGACACTGAAACATTGAATCATTAAAGATTGTCACACACTGAAACATTGAATCATTAAATTAAAGATTGTCACACACAAACATTGAACATTGACATCATTAAAGATTGTCACACACTGAAACATTGAATCATTAAAGATTGTCACACACACTGAAACATTGAATCATTAAAGATTGTCACACACTGAAACATTGAATCATTTACAGATTGTCACACACTGAAACATTGAATCATTAAAGATTGTCACACACTGAAAACATTGAATCATTAAAGATTGTCACACACTGAAACATTGAATCATTAAAGATTGTCACACACTGAAACATTGAATCATTAAAGATTGTCACACACTGAAACATTGAATCATTAAAGATTGTCACACACTGAAACATTGAATCATTAAAGATTGTCACACACTGAAACATTGAATCATTAAAGATTGTCACACACTGAAACATTGAATCATTAAAGATTGTCACACACTGAAACATTGAATCATGAAAGATTGTCACCCACTGAAACATTGAAGCAAGAAGTGTTAACCACACGTCAGGTTGTCGTAGATTTTTGATAGGGGAATTAAGACTTGGGTTGGTCCCTTCTGAATAGATTAGAATAAGTGATAGTCACAGTGAGAAGTAGTAATAGCAATAGATTTCCACGAGTGAGATGGTAGAATGTGATTAAGAGGCTGTCTCTGAGATCGAGAAATCTTCTCTCTCTCATCTATCTTCTACGACAGCTTTCGAGAAGTCAGACAGTCTAAACACACACACACACATATATATATATATATATATATATATATATATATATATATATATATATATATATATATATATATATATATAACCACTCACGTGCACGCACATATATGATGACAGTTAGACGTACAGACGTGGGAAAACTATAACAAATGATTATATAAATATTCTAGAACGAGCTGACCAACACGCTGATTAATTTCAAGAGAAATTTTAATTATCATCTAAAATTTCTTCACAACACATAGAAATTACATCAAAACATATACAAATAGTCATAAAAATCAAGGAATTGCTACAAGAAATGATAGACCTACAGTTAGATCTTATCCCTCTAGGTATGCCCACAGTCCTGTTGGAAGAAAGTGATAGCCCCCAAGGAAACAAGGATACATAGGATTAGGTCTAATATTTCCCCTTCTTAAGGTATGGACAGACTTGATATCTCTGCTCTGTTTTAAGGGAAATATGATTAGCAATACTTGCATACAGAAAGTTAAGATAGCAAAATGGGTGCCCAAATACAACAATAAAAATCACTCTGTCCTGCATTCACTTTATTCATTCAGCCGAGCACACGTACACATGTTCATACTCACAGCTTAGATAGCCACTTCTGGTAATACAATTTTTAGGACATTCACCTACAGACTCGTCAAGGGCAGTCTTTGACCAAGAAATCCCCAGTTCCAAAAAGACAGGATGAATTCTCTGCTTCCGGGAACGACTCCTTGGGTGTTCTTATTTTTCGGATGTCTGCTTAGGTCACATTAAAATTGTCCAGGCACGAAACATTAACAACGAGCACAGTGTCAATAGCTTAGGTTTCTAGAATTGAGGAATGTCAGATCGGTGTCTACTTTCAGGAAAGGACTATATTTGGTCACCACACCACTAGTCGAAACTCCGTCGGAATGTTACTGACGTTAATATGTTACTTGCCACAACGGCTAAATTTGTACATAGAGTTTGTGCAGAAAATCTGATCTGGCTCAAAGGCCCAGTATAAAACATTTAGTCTTTAATCAAACCCGTTAGTGAGAGTTGTACTCTGTCTATTTATGAAGACACACGCACTGTCAGACAGGTGTTAACTTGAAAACCCACGTGGTTAAAAGATAAAAATGTTTATGTTTCTCACAGGTATGTCTCTGTACTAAACGCCGGCAAAATTTGGGTTAACCCCAGTTTTCACTGCATAGGGAAGAAAAACCACAAATAAAATACTTATACATGCTACGTACTCGGATTATAACTTACATTTTTAAACTGCAAGCGTACCGCTTGACTTATCATTTAAACTTTCCTGTGAAATACGTTATATACATAAAATCAATCATCATGAATTAGGAATACCTACGTGTTCCGTCACCACTCATGAAGCATCTAGCGTTATAAGTTAGTTAGAAAAAATTATTCTCGTCTGATTATTTTAGCAGTAAAATTAATAGCCGACTGAGTTTAAGCTAGAAATATAATTTCTGTTTTCCACTGTAACTCGTCACTATAAAATAATACAGACTATATAAATTAAGCGCTCTGCACCAAATCTAACTAGTGAAATAAATAAGCGATTTAACACTTGATAAGGGTGGAATTAGGATGCCGTCAAATTACCACCTCTATCGACACCAGGTATTACAATGCAAGATGTGGGTGTCTTATCTGGTTTAGATTGTTGCGGTGTGTGTGTTGCAGTAGAACAGTTCAGGGTACACCACAGGCAACATGACGTGTAGAGTCATAAAAATGGTAACTTCGCTTTAGGTTTATACCATTTATTGCACGCCACAAAACAGTCATGATACTTATGTTATCATCGGCATAGTACAACGAATGCAGCATTCAAACTCATGTTAACTGACAGTCATGTAGAAGTCAATACTCAATAGTTGTATGGAAAACAAATATCATAGCGAAGCTTGATAAATAATACATATAACTTCTGCAACCGTGGTCAGCTGCAGATCCTTAATGTTCATAGACAATAATAATTATTCCTTCCTGATGCTAGCAGATCAGATGTATACAATACGTCCGTTTACTGTCTGCACGTGAGTAGCATACATGGATTACAGGTCAGCTCGACCTTTATAACCTTCCTAAGTCTAACCATCTGACTTGGACGTGATCTCTGATATAACGAATCCTGGAACACAGACAATAGTCTTGTTGGTCTAGAGCGACCCATAGATATATAACTAGTTCAGGTATAAAGATACCGGTGACTTAATCCTAGTCAAAGTACCTCTCCATTTTGAATCACACAGGCGAGCAAAAAGGCGACAAAATGACGAACCTCTAGATGATAGCCTAAAGTTCGATACAAGAGGAATTACCTTATTTCGGAAAATCAACCATGAACATATGCCTCCAGGCAGGCTTGAATAATACGGGGAAATAGTCTAGTTAGCTAACTAACTCACAAAGACAATGTATTTCCCTCAGAGAATCACAAGACGCAGTCGCGTCCGCTCGCTAATCAGTCCATTTCTCAACTCCCCGACCTGGGCGGAACAACAAAACGACAACCCAGTCGAGACATGCGCAGAGTGACAATCTCTGAGTCGCTGTTCACAATAAGACGATTCTAAGAACATTCGAGATAAAAGTCTTACACAGTCGCGCCTTTTATGGACATGAACAGAAGCGTTAAGAAAGGTTTCAAACATCTACAACAGTTGACTGATACTACCAAATAAGGAGATATGGTCACGCTTCGTTCAAGACATTATAGACCGAACGTGTCTCTATACAAGAGGAGGTAAACTCATAAAAAATAGCAGTATCGATATATCGGGTTCTGTCCCTTTGACCATAAAATATATATAACATGCATTTCAGTCAAATAATGATCATACATACGAAAAACGATCATACAAAGACTTTGGAAAAAAGTAATTATTTGTGCGTAACATTACCGCACCCTCCCGGGAAAAAAAAAATGAAACATTTTTTTTTTTTTTAAATCCTGGAGCCGGAAAAATCTAGGCTCCTAACGCACGTATGATGCGCGGATATACCTAACAAAATAGCTCAACACTTGGAGCGAAACTGAGATCATATCCCAGGTCCTTAGAGAAAAATTTATCTAAGTATACGCGTATATATCCCAGGAAGGTGCCACCAACACAAACCACAATGCTGGCAACATCATAATAAAAGTCAAATTATTCTCATACCAATATATGAAATCAAATATATTATTATGATATCATACAATGTGTTGCAAATAGCGGTGTAATATATTAATATACCGCACTATTTTATTACATTATGTAATGCATCAGTAACTAATAAGTAATACATGTGTTGATCTTCGTTGACATAAAATATTCAATAGAAGAAGATGTGGACATCATCCGCTCCCAATCTAGGACAGGACTTGATATACTCAAAGTTCCACAATGGACACAATCTCGCATCTTCAATGATGTGCTGCGAAAATATCAATAACACAAATCTTAAAGACAACTGGTAAATCTCTCAATACAATCCTGAAAATAATTTATTTAAATGTGGCCGAGTGATCTTTTGGCCCGTATATCACTAACTAAGCCTTCTTAGATAATTACATGGTACAATGTTATAAATTCCCCCTCAAAAAAGTGAGAAAAAAAAACTACTAACATGTCATTATAACATTGGACTGTATATCAGGAAATATATATATGACAGAAGAATCATGTGGAATCGTGTGGGCATCTGGACAGAATGTCCGCCATTACATTATCCGAACCACGGATAGCTCGAACCGAGAAATGAAATGGTTGAAGAGCTATGGCATAACGAGTGGACCTCGAGCTCTTCAAGTTTTTGCTCTGAATAGCAGTAAGCGCTTTCTGGTCGGTTTCCACAATGAAATGTGCGCCTAGAAGAAATCTTTGTAACTTCAGAATAGACCATACCATAGCCAATAACTCACGGTCTAAAACCGAGTAATTCTTTTCTGCAGCATTTAATTTCCTAGAGATATACATCACCGGATGCAGAGTATCAGAATACTCCTGCATTAGTGCTGCCCCAATCCCAGTTGACGAGGCGTCACTTCGAAGAACAAAAGTCTTCTCAATAGTAGGTAACCTAAGAATAGGTGGAGATGAAAATAGGTTTTTTAACCTGGTCCAATGAGGATTGACATTCTTTTGACCAGCGGATCAAATTAGGCGACCCTTTCTTCAATAAAGTAGAAAGCGGTGCCATAATGGAGGACAGATTCGGAATGAATCGTCCGTAGAATTGGATCAAACCTAATAGACTCCTTACTTGTTTCTTTGTCTTAGGGACCGAAATGTTAAGTATTTTTGAAACATTGTGGTCCTCTGTCTTTAAAAGACCATGACCAACACGATGACCTAGGAAAGAAATCTCACTAAATCCTATAAAGGCTTTAGAGGGTTTTGCAGTCAAGTTATACTCGCGAAGAGTAGACAGTAATTCGTATAAACCCAAATAGTGATCTTCCCAGGAATCACTGAATAGACAGATATCATCTAGATATGCTATGACATCTGTACGATATGCGAGAATTCGCCGCATCATGCGTACGAATGTAGCAGGGGCGTTCATAAGACCAAAAGGCATGAAATTCCATTGGAATAAACCCCTAGGTGTAGAAAAAGCTGTAAAAGGTTTGGCACGTTCAGTTAGCGGGACTTGCCAATAACCTTTAGACAAATCTAGTTTGGTAAAGAATCTAGAATTAGAAAGTTTATTGAGTAGCTCTTCTAATGAAGGCATAGGTTCAGCGTCGAACTTCGTAACTTGGTTCAATTTGCGATAATCTACGCAAATGCGAATGTTATTATCCTTCTTTCGAACAATAACCATAGACGAAGAGTATGCTGAAGTGGATGGTTCAATGATTTCCAAACGTATCATTTCATCCAATTCTTTTTCGACTTGAGACTGGAAATGGATAGGTATTGGATAGGGTCTGACTCTGATAGGATTATGATCAGTTAGCACAATGTCATGTTCAATGACATGTGTGTGTCCGGGATGTCTGTAAGAACATCCTGAAATGTTTGCAACATCGAAGAAACTTGTCGATGTTCCTCAGCGGAAAGATTTGGAGAAACGGTCACGTTTTTCCAAGATTCCGTAGAATAAAGTGGGACCATAGAAAGAGGAAGATTGACATCAGAAAAAGTAGTTTCCTCATCCTGTATAACTGACAGCGATGAGTATTGACCATGAGGTACTTGAGAATTGTCCGTTGCCTGGAAAATAGGCTGCAAATAGTCTGGTCTTTCATGAAATTCCGTGAGCATATTTATGTGGAAAGTTTTATGCTTTCCATCAATATCGACAACATAGTCGACATCAGAAATTTTGGAGACTATTGCATATGGACCTTTCCATGCAATTAGAAGTCTGTTCTCCCTTGAAGGAAGTAGAACGAGAGCTTTGTCACCTGGACAAAGTTGTCGTAGACATCTATTCTTATTCGCAAACTGCCTTGCCTTTTCTTTAGCAAATTCGGAAGACGAAGTTGCTAGTCTGCATGCCTCAATGATTTTTTTCCTAAGAGCAATGACGTACTCATAAGAAGACTGAGTCTCATCGCTAATATTATCGGCAGTGATTAGATCGTGAAGTAAAGACATAGGGCCGCGCGGTTGCGCGCCAAAGACAAGTTCAAAAGGGGAAAACCCCGTATGTTCATTGGGGACCTCTCTATACGCAAAGAGAGCCGCGGGTAAGACCCTGTCCCAATCCTGAGGATGATCCTCAGTTATTTTACCCAGTAAAGTTTTTAGAGTCCTATTTAAACGTTCGACCAACCCATTAGACATTGGGTGATAGATACTGCTGAGAGACCTTTTTATATGTAGCATAGACATTACCTGTGACATAGTGTCTGATATCAGTTGAGTGCCATGGTCTGACAATATTTCTCCGGGAAAACCCAAGCGAGAAAATATCAGCCAAAGAGCGTCTGCGATATCAGCAGTTGAGATGCTCTTGAGAGGTATTGCCTCTGGCCAACGTGTGCACATATCGACACATGTAAGAATAAATTGATGCCCTCTAGCCGACTTAATTCTAAAAGGACCGATAATATCTATTGCCATTTTTTGAAAAGGGCGAATTGGAATGTCAGCAGCCTGAATAGGCGCAGCATGTCGTGGTCCTTTAGATTTGACCTCCTGACATACTTTGCAAGAGCGACAGTACATTCGTATGTCCTTGCTCACAAATGGCCAAAAGAAAGCCGCAAGAACTCTCGACTTTGTACGGGAAAAACCCATATGTCCAGCACATTGCGAGTCATGAGCATGTTGCAATATTTGCACCCTCATGCTCTTAGGCACAAGAATTTGTGAATGAGTGGATGTAGTCGAGTCTTGTACCATACGTACAAGTACGCCGTTCTTCATAGAAATCCAAGATTTTCTATTAGTATTTTGATTAGGATCACCTTTTTTTGCTAGAATGAAGAATTTTTGTAACGACGGATCTTCTTCTTGCAATTTGATAAATGAGTCACGTGTAATAGTCAAGTGACTATTTTGTTCATCTACTTCATCATTATTAGTTAATGAAGTTTGAGGTGGATCCAGAGCATGTGCTCTTGTGACCACCGTATTGGTAGCTTCAATGTTTTGCTCTTCCCAAACAGCAATCTGCTGTGGGGTACATTCCCTAACTCCGTGAATACGACCAATAATAAGGTCCGCAATAGGGTTTGGAAGTAGACACGCGTGGACCTCTCCCGTGAAGAAAGGAGTAGCAATATGTATTATGGCAGTAGGATATTTTTCCAACGTGCCACCAAATGTGACACATTTGATGACCTTTCCTGTAGCACAGAATGGATCTACAAGAGATTGCCTAACCCCGACAGTAGTACATCCAGAATCAAACAACACCGAGACTGGATTACTATTTACAAGCCCCTTATGTAATATAAGAGAACCTCTCCCATCATGAGCAACATTAGCAGGAGAGCGGGCAAAGGATGACCACAGCTTAGAGTACTAATGGTTTTCGGATCAAATAAAGTACTGCATTGGATACATTTATTTGCCCTACCAAAGTCAAAAGATGAGCATCCGATAGCATTATGGTCTTTATCATTATTAACCTGTTTATCTGCTCCCTGAGATTCTTGTTGAACAGAGTTTGTCTGTTGATATCTTTTTCTCTTTTGTTGCGATCTACCGCGACCATTATTGCCTCTGCAATTATCATTAAAGTCCCTACTGTAATTTTTATCCTGGTTTGAGTTCCAGTTTCCATAACTGTCATTACCATCTCTATGCTGTTGAGACCTCTATTATCTTGGTATTGAGGTCTCTGCAAAAAATATTTTCCTCTATACCGATTACCTTTATGAAAAATTTCTAAAGTTACCGGGAATAGAATACCGTGTAATATTAGGTTGTCTCCAGTTCTGGGAAGAAGAATCTCCCTGAAATTGATTACCATGGTTCTGGGCATAATTACGGTTACTCTTTTTATTGAAATTTTGCTGGCTACCCTGAAATTTACGTATAAAATTCGGGCCATAAGGTGCTGCCGAAGCAACTGGCAGACCTTCTTTTACCTTAGAGTTGCTAACGGTTATGTGAGGATGTGCAGTAACATACTGGCTACAGTATTCTTCCATTTCTTTTATATTTTTAGGCTTACGCTCATGAAGAAAAGAAAGAAAAGCTTCATTAACAGAAGACATAACCTTGTCTCTAAGAAGTAAGTCCATGAGGGCTTCAAATGTACTTTCTGTCTTAGAAAGCTCAACCCATCGTAAAAAAGTAAGACGTATGCCTGAGATGAATTCTGAGAATTCAACTCCAGTTTCTGGTAACATGTTTTTAAATTTAAGACGATATCCGTCTTCGTTAAGTTGGTACTTCTTTAACAATGCCGCCCTGACAACCTCATAGTTGTTCTTGTCAGGCACATCTACCATACCCAACAAAGTCAAAGCATCACCTCTAAGTATCTTGGACAGATGATAAAAACATATAATGTTTTATCTATATTATGCACCTTACATGCACTTTCAAATCTATCTAGATAAAATGTTATATCATCAATTGAAGCATTGAATGCTGGTAAATTAAGCTTGAAATCAACAGCATTAGACTTATTAGCAGATGATACCTTATTAGCATCATTAGCATTACTAGATAACTTCAACTTTTCTAACTCCAAAGCTAAGAGTTTTTCTTCATGTTCCATTTTTGCTTTTCTCTCATCAGACTCTCTTTGTAACCTTCTTTCCTCAGCCTCAGCCTGTAACTTTTTTTCTAATCTTTTATTTTCAGCCTCTATTTCAAGTCTCTTATTTTCAGCTTCTTTTTTCAAGTCTCTTATTTTCAGCTTCTTTTTCAAGTCTCTTATTTTCAACCTCAGCCTGAAGTCTCTTCTCCTGAGATTCTGCTTCTCTTTTTTTGTTTTTCCATTTCCATTTGTAATCTCTTTTCATCTACCTGCATCTGCAGTTTTAAATTTTCAGCATCTATTCTCTTTTGTTCAGTTAGTTCTTTCATTTTCTTTTCCTCCGACTTCAATGCCTTGGCATATTGAACAGTCGCAAATTCTTCTAATTTATCACCTGTCTTCCCAAGGGCTTTACCCTGCTCAATAAAGTACTCAAATGTAGACATGATGTCTAAAATGTGAGTACAGAACCTGAAATAATTAATTATCTTATTTCAATCTTAATAGCAACAAGACTTAATAAAGTGCTTGTATAATTACTATGTTTACTCCAATCTCTGTGGGAAACAAGACTTGACACCAATTTGTATTATCAGTTGTACAATAATATCACAAGTCACCTCTTAATTATCAGTGCACTACCCAAATCAGTGCATAACCATCAGTTATTTATCATAACTGCACTACAATAGTGCATAAGGAAAAAACCACCAGCTAGTTATGATAAGTGCACTATAGATCAATAGTGCATGAGCATATATGTAACAATAGTGAAAGCTAACTATGCAAGAACTATGCAAACAATAACAAGACAATGTAAACAATAACAAAGTACCAACAATGTAAACAAAACAAAGATCAAAGTCAATGTAAACAATAACAAAGATCAGAGTCAATGTAAACAATAACAAAGATCAACGTCAATGTAAACAATAACAAAGATCAGAGTCAATGTAAACAATCAACAAAGATCAAACAATACGAAAACATTCGCATAAGTCAAATAAATAAACAGCGAAACTAAAAAGAATATGATGACAGAATGCGAAGATATGACAAACAAATGACGCTACAGTATATACACAAAAATTTACGTGAAGAACTGAATAATAGAAAAGAGGAGACCTACAAATACAAACAATTGAAATCGAAACTAAAAAACAGAAAGAAAGAGAGAAACAAAAAAAAATATACAAAAAACGAAAATAAAGCACAACTCGTCACAACTAAACAGATATAGCAACGATTGTCGCTAGCAAATTTCACAGTAGGAAATTCGCACAGTCCCTAACGAAAACGCTAACAGTAGAACCTCTGTGACGTGGTATCTTCTACAGAAAGACACCGCCCAACCGAAAAACCCGCTGAAATATAAACAGATAAATACAAACCCAAATAACATATAACATGTAAACATATAAAGAGTGCGAAAAAAATGTGATAGACAGAAGGCTCAGTTAGAACATAAGGGCACAGTTCACAAACAAAACAGGCCACTTAACTTCTATGTATCCACAACGTCAGCACAGTTCAGAACAGGATGTGATCAGCATTCTTAGGACAATGATCCAACGTTGATCCATATCTGCTCTCGTAAACTGCCATGACGAAGGAAATGAGCTTCTAACAGGAAACAGCTTCTGACAGGAAACAGCTTCTGAAACTGCAACAGTAATTCTGAGACCGGAACAGTTGTTACGGCACTTGTCCTTCTTCTCAACAGATCAGGAAATCCATTCGCTCGGTACTTGTCCTTCTATTTGTAGACAAACTTCAATACCGCCGAGCAGCGCGGGGTAGTTTCAAAATATCAACAACTGTCAGTACTGCTGCGTCTTTCAAAAAATTTCATCAAAGGTGATGAATAGCAACTGCAATGTTGTCTTGTAGTCTGCTGATGATGTCTGGGTTTGTTGACCCCCTTGAGAGTTGGTACCAGAATAAACCAACTATTGGCCACCATGAATTGATAAGGGTGGAATTAGGATGCCGTCAAATTACCACCTCTATCGACACCAGGTATTACAATGCAAGATGTGGGTGTCTTATCTGGTTTAGATTGTTGCGGTGTGTGTGTTGCAGTAGAACAGTTCAGGGTACACCACAGGCAACATGACGTGTAGAGTCATAAAAATGGTAACTTCGCTTTAGGTTTATACCATTTATTGCACGCCACAAAACAGTCATGATACTTATGTTATCATCGGCATAGTACAACGAATGCAGCATTCAAACTCATGTTAACTGACAGTCATGTAGAAGTCAATACTCAATAGTTGTATGGAAAACAAATATCATAGCGAAGCTTGATAAATAATACATATAACTTCTGCAACCGTGGTCAGCTGCAGATCCTTAATGTTCATAGACAATAATAATTATTCCTTCCTGATGCTAGCAGATCAGATGTATACAATACGTCCGTTTACTGTCTGCACGTGAGTAGCATACATGGATTACAGGTCAGCTCGACCTTTATAACCTTCCTAAGTCTAACCATCTGACTTGGACGTGATCTCTGATATAACGAATCCTGGAACACAGACAATAGTCTTGTTGGTCTAGAGCGACCCATAGATATATAACTAGTTCAGGTATAAAGATACCGGTGACTTAATCCTAGTCAAAGTACCTCTCCATTTTGAATCACACAGGCGAGCAAAAAGGCGACAAAATGACGAACCTCTAGATGATAGCCTAAAGTTCGATACAAGAGGAATTACCTTATTTCGGAAAATCAACCATGAACATATGCCTCCAGGCAGGCTTGAATAATACGGGAAATAGTCTAGTTAGCTAACTAACTCACAAAGACAATGTATTTCCCTCAGAGAATCACAAGACGCAGTCGCGTCCGCTCGCTAATCAGTCCATTTCTCCACTCTCCGACCTGGGCGGAACAACAAAACGACAACCCAGTCGAGACATGCGCAGAGTGACAATCTCTGAGTCGCTGTTCACAATAAGACGATTCTAAGAACATTCGAGATAAAAGTCTTACACAGTCGCGCCTTTTATGGACATGAACAGAAGCGTTAAGAAAGGTTTCAAACATCTACAACAGTTGACTGATACTACCAAATAAGGAGATATGGTCACGCTTCGTTCAAGACATTATAGACCGAACGTGTCTCTATACAAGAGGAGGTAAACTCATAAAAAATAGCAGTATCGATATATCGGGTTCTGTCCCTTTGACCATAAAATATATATAACATGCATTTCAGTCAAATAATGATCATACATACGAAAAACGATCATACAAAGACTTTGGAAAAAAGTAATTATTTGTGCGTAACAACACTTTAAACACTTCACAAAATACTAGAATATAATATATATTTACCTCCCCACACAGAACTACAGACTAAACCATGAACTAGAATACTGCAATCTAATGGTAGTCTAGAGCTCGGCAAAATGGCCAAGAAACTCAGACTTCGCCAAAACACAGATATAAGATCTAGCACAGCGATCTGTCTACTGCAAAATTTTAGGAGCAAGAATGAAAATCTAGTTTCAACTTCTGGTTATATCTATTACCAGACAAAGAGGTAAACGTTTAATTTCGCAAAACGAAGTACTCTCCCCTTTCCGTCTTTAACGCTTACGTTTAACACCTAAACGCATGCCGTAACTGCCACCTACTGACCGAGAGGGCGCGTGTCAGTTGCGAATCTCAGACAATCCGTCTCCAGTGCAGAAGCAGTTTTTCACACCTCCCCGAGAAACTCATCCTGAGAACCATAACTGACACTTTGCTTTCTCGCACCTTACGCCAACTCTGGCCGTAGAGCGTGAGTGTCATATCACCTGACACTGAGAATCTACCTTGGAAACTAAATGTCAGATGCAAACTACCAGACAAATGTCTCCTCATCATGTCTGACGGAGTGAATTCTCACACTTTAGGCCCAGAAACTTAGCCGAAGAAACACTGTCCCAGGGGAAACTATAGACAGCTGTCTGCTCCCCTGTCTGACGGAATGCATTTTAACGCTCTCCCGTCTCTGTAGAGACTGACACGTTATGTCATCTACTGCGTTTCTAAATGAGAAAACGAAACCGGCAAAGGGAGAATGGGAAAGAAATTATTTCTCGCAAACGAACGAATGCGAAAAATACAGGAAAAAAATGAGTGATAATAAAATAGAGGATACGGGTGAAAGAAAGAGAAGAGGAAATAGGCAATTCAATGATCATAAAACCTCTGTGACACAGGTGGAAACTCAAGAACCATTTGCCAACGACGACAATGACGGGCCGATACCGCACAGCTGAACCAAGAAGGTTTTGGAGACATAAACTGTCATCTTCTTCAAATATCATGCGCGGTGGCTAAGGTAACCATGTCTCACCACAGCTTCAGATCTCGTTTGGTTTGGTTTGGTTTGGTTTGAAGGACTATCTTCATTGAACATGGACAAGTCCATCAGTGCTCCGATCTCCTCTCTTAGATCTCCAGTACTATTTATCAGTTGTACTATTGAATTCTTTCCATGTCATAATGTCGATCTATCCAGTATCTTCTCTCTTTATCGTTATTTATCTCTTGTTTCTTCAATCTTTCATGTTAAGATATACTCTAGCTTTCTTCTGCTCATAACATGCCCAAAGAAAGTGAATTGCTTCCTCCTGATGTGAGTGGTAAACTTCCTCCTGATGTGAGTGGTAAACTTCCTCCTGATGTGAGTGGTAAACTTCCTCCTGATGTGAGTGGTAAACTTCCTCCTGGTGTGAGTGGTAAACTTCCCCGAATGTGAGTGGTAAACTTCCTCCTGATGTGAGTGGTAAACTTCCTCCTGATGTGAGTGGTAAACTTCCTCCTGGTGTGAGTGGTAAACTTCCTCCTGGTGTGAGTGGTAAACTTCCTCCTGGTGTGAGTGGTAAACTTCCTCCTGGTGTGAGTGGTAAACTTCCTCCTGGTGTGAGTGGTAAACTTCCTCCTGGTGTGAGTGGTAAACTTCCTCCTGGTGTGAGTGATAAACTTCCTCCTGGTGTGAGTGGTAAACTTCCTCCTGATGTGAGTGGTAAACTTCCTCCTGGTGTGAGTGGTAAACTTCCTCCTGATGTGAGTGGTAAACTTCCTCCTGATGTGAGTAGTAAACTTCCTCCTGATGTGAGTGGTAAACTTCCTCCTGATGTGAGTGATAAACTTCCTCCTGATGTGAGTGGTAAACTTCCTCCTGATGTGAGTGGTAAACTTCCTCCTGATGTGATCGGTAAACTTCCTCCTGGTGTGAGTGGTAAACTTCCTCCTGGTGTGAGCGGTAAACTTCCTCCTGGTGTGAGTGGTAAACTTCCTCCTGGTGTGAGTGGTAAACTTCCTCCTGGTGTGAGTGGTAAACTTCCTCCTGATGTGAGTGGTAAACTTCCTCCTGGTGTGAGTGGTAAACTTCCTCCTGATGTGAGTGCGTTGGTAAACTTCCTCCTGGTGTGAGTGGTAAACTTTCCTCCTGGTGTGAGAGTGGTAAACTTCCTCCTGGTGTGAGTGGTAAACTTCCTTCCTGAATGTGAGTGGTAAACTTTCCTCCTGATGTTGAAGTTGGTAAACTTCCTTTTATGTGCATTGGCTTTCTTTCAGTACATCCTCATTACACCTTTTTTTAGCTATCTTATAGTGGCGCCTTAAATAGGACGCAAAAAAAAGAGTAAAAAGAAGGGACTCAATATAGGCAGCAGACGAAGACGGAAGTCAAAGACAACAAGGAAAAGCAGCAGTGGAGAAAAAAAAAGGCAGAAATAATAATTCCATCCAGAAAGCGGAACAATGAATCTCAGAATAAAAAGAAGGCATATTTATGTAAACGGAAACCTATAAGCGAGTCCAACGTTTGCCGGCGGGGAAAGAAATGAACCACAGACTTGCTCTAGAGTGGTAAACGAGGGGGGCGATAAACCTAGTGCATACGCCACATCTCTCAAATTTAAAATAAGAACTGGTTTCGAAGTCAGGTGACTACCTTCCGTCATTGTTTAATGCCCGCACTCGACTCCTCAAAGACGCTTATTATGTGGTTTTTATTATTTTCTTGTTCATTTCTTTAGAATTTGGTCACGTTTTTAATACTTCCCTTGTTTTCTCTGCCTCACAGAACGTCTATCGCACTTTATGTTGTATATTTGATAGTTCTTTCGCTAAATAATGACGCTGCATGTACTTGTATAGGATTGGTAAAGTCAGATGAAGAATTATACAAATATCTTAGAGTATGCTAACCGATATCGAACAGATTGGGTAACAGGGCATTTCCATTCATTCCGCTCGTTCATTTATTCAATCACTATGTGGCACTCATTCAACTTGTCATAATCTCAATTCATTCAATGTCCTCACAGGTCATTCATTCACCCTCGTATATTCAATCTCTCATTCCTTCCACACGGTCTCAGTATCATTCTAAACTACGCGTCCAGTATCTTTCACTCGTTCTAGTTCAATTCACTCATTCTCTTCATTCATTCATTCATTTATCTCACGGTGAATTCGGTTCACGTCGTTTCCTTCGCAGTTTAATTCACTCTTTCATTCATTCCCCTCGCATTCATTCCCCAATCACACGATGCATTCGATTTAATTACAGTCATTCCTTCACTCGCCTCATTCAGTCCATGCTTCATTCATTCACTTGGTCATTTATATCCATTCATCTCGTTCATTCATTCTCATTCAGTGTTTATTCAGATTTCAATTATTCAGTGATAGTCGATTTTATTTCATTCAAATCGTTCATTTAATCAATTTCACTGGTTTTATTCAGTTCTGTTCACTTCGTGTCAGTTCATTCAGTTTATTAGCTCATTCAGTCGTTTTGTTTCATTCATTCGTTATCATTACATTCATGAACACGTTCATTCAGTCATTTTTTTACATTACAGACGCGTGTTAATTCAGTCATTCTGTGTCATTTTACACGTTCATATTCATTCATTAACGCGTATATGTATTTTTACGTTTTAACAATTCAAATCATCCCTCACCGTTCATTTGCTGCATTCATTCATTTTCCTCGTTCGTTTAATGTTCATTCATTAATTCGCACATTTTTCGTGACGTTTATTCGATTCCTACGTTTCATGTCATCTATTCAGACGGTTCAGATTTTTTCTTTTTCTGTCGTGCGGTCATTCATTCAATATATTACGTTTATTTCTACATTCACACTTTCATTCATTCATTCATTACAATGTGTTATACATACTGTTGTCCGATTACTGCCGGAGTTTTTTTTTTTTTTTTTTTTGCGTATACGACCCGCCTAATACACGAGGCAGAAATCGCAGGTATTATATTTATTGTGCCTAGAAACTGACGTTGAGATATTTCCGATGAGGATCCCTTTATTTCTCTGTACATAAAAGGTGTCAGGTTTCCATCGCCAATTCAGGCTTTAATACTCGCCAGAGGTTTCGGAAAGGGTAACCCATGTAGACAGCTGGTGTCGAGTGAGAGCTCAAGGAGCCTGAGCCTAGGTCCCTGGTCGTACGACCCACTCCGCTTCAAAATGAATCGCTGGTTCTCGAGTTAATCCAGTCCAAATCCCGGTCGACGAAAAATCCTCAAATGCCGTCGCCCGGGTTTGATCCTGTATCACCGGTCGCCAGAGCGGTGTTGTAACCACTACGCTAGCGCGGCTCCCCACTACTGCTCGGAGTGTAATGTGAAATTAAAGATCGATTAGGGGCCGCCCCATTCTTGTCACACACTCTTTTTCATATCGTTCTTTATCCATTCATCTTTTTGTGGAACATATTATTCAAACACATTCCCACGCCAAACATTCTTGTCTACGTGCATCTGTTTTACACTATTTTTCTGATCCACTTCTTTGTGTCCTGAGTGTAGTCATTCCCTTCTCGTAGGTTTTCTTTTTTTCTTATTTTGGTGGTGTAGGGTGTCTCCTTATCATAAACTTGTTATCTTTGGATTAAAAACAAACAATACAAAAAAATACAACTGGCCTTGTATTGCTCATCAACAAAGTTTCGCACATTATGGTACATATTTCAACACCCGTGTGACTTCCAATCATTTAAGATGAATTGCAACTTCTACGAAGTGGGATATAACCAGGTCCCTTTCCTCGCGGGCTTTTCCTCTTCTTAAACTCAAGAACAGCGTCTCATGTAAAAATCCACTTTTACACATCAAGGTACCTACGGGAACGTAAACAGGAATAAGACGGAAACAAACATTTTCTATACATTAAGATCTGGAATATGCAGATGGACATTGCACAACTAACACAAGTGTGTCACCATCAAAACACATCCCGGGAAAAACGGATAGTTAAGGATAGAGCTCTCGCGGGTGGGTTCTGAAAACATCAATATCTAGAACAAGACAGAGGTCGTGACTGCTCAAATGTGAGACAACCCGGAGCCCATATCTCAGTTAAGAAATTTTAGTATTAGAGTTTGGGGATCTCCGCGATACTGGTTACAGACAGGATACCCCTTCAACATACCTTAGGGATGCTTCGTAACACCAGAACGGCGGGAGCAAAGTTAAAGTACGATCTGCATCAGGAATGAATAAAGGGCAAGAACAGCATTTTTTGAGCCTATAACAACATTCTGGGAAGTGTCCTCTCAGTACATGCACCAGCCAAAATTAAGATGTATATCAGAGCTGTGATCTTTCTGACCTTCTCTATGGTTGCGCGATCTAGAGACGGTAGAGTTACGGAGAAGGAAATGTCGAAATTTCCTCTTGTTCACACAAACATGCCTAAGAAAAATTCTCAGAATCTTTTGGCCGAATATCCATTCACCAACTAAAGATTCTTGCGAAGGAGCGAAGCAAGAGGACATTCAGCCATCACTATCAAGCTGGCAGACGCTGGATGGTGGGTTGGCCATGTGTTCTCAGGAAGAGACCCCCCGATTGCCATCACAAGAACAGCTATGCTATGGACCCCGTGAAGGAAAACGAAACAGAGGGCAGACCAAAAACAACTTGGCGGAGGATCTGACTGTGGAGGCTGAGATGGGCAAAGAATGAACCGAGAGTTGGAGGGCACTGTACGAAGGAATGGCTGCACAGACCGAGCAAAGTGGAATCAATTTGTTGTTGCCTACAAACCCACCCTAGGCGTGATGTCCACTGACTGCATTGAACGGTCGGCGGCCTAAGGATCTCAAAGAAGAAGATACGGGAGCCGTGACGTCTGATGATAGGTGTCTAGCGTCTCGATTCCAGGGCCACTTATACCCATCACTTGATCCAGAAATAGTACCGCTAAACCTTGGTACCACGCTGCTAGTATGGCAAAAAGAATGAGACATTAAATACCATATCTGAGTAATTGGGATTTATCCCGACATATACTCGTACTTTATGGGTCCCCATCTTCCTATTCCACCATCCCTTTCCTATAGCTTCAGCAGATTGTGTATCCTCTGACTGAGATACTTAATCATAAATTCCCCTCTGTGGAGGCGAAAAAGTATTAGTTGTTCCAATTAAAATGAATAGCTTTTTATATTTTAACTTTAGTTGAGACATGTTAAACAATATAGTTTGAATATGTTTTTACATTTACATCAGCTTGAAAAGGTTGTAAACTTTCAAGTCGCATTTTTAGACGTGCAATCTGTTTTACAGTGTTCACACTAGTTGAAAAGGGTTGTCACTTGTCATGTACATTTAGATAGTGAAATATGGTTTACATTTACACTGAGTTGTAAAAAGGTTTAATAACTATATCTCTACAAGAGTTTACATCATTCCTTTCATCATTTCCCTCACCATGCTCCCTAGGGATAACTACCTCAGCTTTTGGCTCTTCTTAATTAAGAAACTCGAGGAGAAAGCAGTCACCAACGCTGGAAAGTGGTGGTATCCATGAATAATTCATTGTCTATAATGCTGAGGTTGTGCGAAGCTCCTCAAATGACGTAAGACATCCAACTAGCCAACTTTTCACACTAATTAATGTTCACTATGAACAATCCATAAACATGATTAGTTCACAATGGTGTAATAATGAAAAAAGATATAAAAATATCAAAATGTATAACTTACAGCCAATCTGTAAGCTCACTGGACTGCTGGCTGAGAAAAATTAACGACACTTGTAAGAGAGCATCTTGTACACTTGGTCTGGGGGTTGTTTGTTTATTTTATAATAAGTTCCCACTTTTACTTGTGTTTCAGTGTCCCTCAGAGATCCCTGTTTTTTCAGTGTAACAATGGTAGAATTTTTTCCCTGGATTAAGTCCTGAGAATGCTCAACAAATGTCCGGTCTGGATAAATGGAAGCTGATTTTAGTCTTTACTCTGGAAGGTCTGGATGACTTCTTGGCGCGAGTGAATTTTCACATCGTTTCTTCTACTTTGGTTGAAGTTGTCAAGTTAAATTTGCCTGTCATCCCCCGCATTTGTTGTTACAAGATAAGCAGAGCTTCAATCGGAAGGGAAGTTGTGCCTTCATTCCGAGTGCTGCCAATCTTCAAACATGCCTTGTTTTTGTGGGTAAATTCAAATTACTTTCCTCATTCGTTACTGCATAGTCATGTCCTCCGAAATATGCAAAAAAACAACCGATCCTCTCTACTTAATGTTTACAAATAAACTTCTTACATCTGCCCCGGACTTATTTACAACAACATTTCCGCTTCAAGTTAGTGTCTCCGACTGATAAGCGCGTGTTTGTTAACTGTCCACCGACGGTTAAATTTACGACCCGGCAAGCCTTAGGCAACCCAACCCTCGGTCTCTGACCGGCCCAAATCTGTGGTTCATGAACGAATTATCACTGAGAGGGAGTGTAAGAAGATAGAAAGTACTAAATATCTGCTTTGATAGCAAAGACATAAAAAAGGGTCGACCACGGAAATTTAGTACACAAAAAAAAAGAATTAACTAAATACAGCCGGAGAGGAAAAGAGATCGACCCCATATTTCTGTGACACCAACGTCTTCTACTTTTATCCCTTTCATGTACATGTACTTCAGTTCTCTTCTCTGTGGTTTTTTCGAATCTTCCTCTAATCTCTATTGACCATGTGGTGTAATATAAAAAGAACTACCTTGTAAATGCTATCAGCGGTTTGTCCACAAAATGGGTTGTCCCTATCTAATTCCAGCGGGTCTTCTGATTTCCAAATGATTGTTAACACTAAAAAATGCAATTAAAGATAAAGCAATCGAGCTAGAAGACGATAATGATAAACCAGGAAAAGAAACATCAAGGGACGGACAGGAGGTCTTCAATATCGCAGTTTACCATCTCCACAAGAGACAGAAAATGCCTAGCTACGTTTCTTTTAATGTTCCATCCGGAGTGTAGCACTTGAAATGACTGATCATATCTCAATCTTTTCTTTCCGGTCATCAGCTTATTATTCCACATGTAATTTATTTTTATTACATATTCTTTTATCTCACATGTCCGTCTTCCATTTATTTCTCCTGCAATTATCTTTGCCGATATCGCTGTCCCTTCATATATTCATTGCCGTTATGAGCCAAGCATCCTAGACGTGTACTTAGAGTCGCTGATTCGCAAGAATCCAGTTTAGCAGGGGGGGGGGGGGGGGGGGGGGGGGATTAGTTACGCTGTCTGCTACAATAAATACAAACAGTTGAGATTGTACCTCTAATCTGTATTAAGGGTAGACGTGCTAAATTAACTTACAAAATTATAAGAACGCTATACTATACTTATTAAACATTCAAAACACTATGAACCTACTTAAACTAAAAAATAATATAATTTCAATATTTAAGGAACAAATTTATTATGTGTTAAACTATTCAAGAATAATAACAACATTGGTAAACATAGCCAATTTTTTTCACATTCAACAACATTAGACATGTATTAACATTCAAAGGAATAACCAAAAAAAGTCGTTATCAAGTGTTATATACACTCGCCTTTACTGTATGGTGCAGAAGCATGGGCAATGAACAAGCAGTTATAAGAAAGAACTGAGGCCGTTGAAATCTTTATGTATATATACGAATTGGACTCATCTCATATTAAGAGAAGAAAGAAATAAAGAATTCATTTAAAAAAAACCACCAGCCAAAAAAAAGATAATTAAAATGAATGAGATCAAAAGTTGAAAGAGAATTTGGACCTACACGGTGACATAATATAGACAGTAATAGAAGAGAACGTTAAAGGCACACGAGTAAGAGGAACACCAAGCTGTAAGTGGTACGATAATAACAAAAAATGGACATGAAAGACCCTGCCGGAGTATCTCTTCTTCTTTCATCCTTAGCCACCGACTGTCAAAGCAGTTAGTGAACATGACGCCTGGTGGCGTCTTGTAGGGCAGCAACAAACTGTTTCCACTTTGTTCGGTCGGCGGCCATCCTTCGTGCAATGCCTCAGTTCTCGTTCAATCTTTGCATCTCAGCCTCCACAGTTTTCCGCCAAGTTGTTTTTGGTCAACCTCTCTGTCGCATTCCTTCAGGGGTCCATAGCATAGCTGTTCTTGTGATGGCAACGGGGTCTCTTCTGAGGACGTGGCCAAACCAACTCCAGCGTCTGCCAACTATGATGGTGTGCATCTCCTCTTTTTGGTTACTCCGAGTAAGCAGTTCTTGACTGCTGATGGTATTCGGCCAAAAGATTCGGAGAATTTTCATTAGGCAGATGTCACAAGATGGATTTGGGGTGACCTCTTCTCGATCTCTTCTCCACTACGGCAGTACTCATTTTCAATTGAAGTCAGGACTGATTACCTGGAATTTCCAGGGTCGCCACATTTTTCTTTCTCTGCTTTGTATCAGATATTTTGTATTTACTGTGACGGTATTGCCTCCCCTGCTTTGCAGTAGTAGTCCAACAGTGGCCAAAGCTCAAGAGTATTAATATGAGCTTCAAAGGTGTCTACCTTCACGAAAGATTACTCTTGGCAGAGATGTAGATAGAAGAGTGATGACACTTCTATTACAGAGAGAGTCTTCACAAGATATTCAGAATAACCGAGAACAATACTGCTTTGGCTGAGTATGTTAACTCTGTAATTCTGCCGACGCTTTTGTGAAGGATTTAAACACTTATTACTTTCAGCTCGTTTAAGCCCCCACCCCTGATTTACTCAGTGGAATTCTATTATTTTAGTATAACTCTGTTTCGAGTGTGTGTAGTAATTTGACTGAAACAAACACGCAGTAAATTTAAAAGGATTAAATCGAAGTTAAATTTGTAACATTACAAATAACAAAATTTAATAATCATTTTAGGTTTTAACAGTTGGAAATAATTTGAATAGTTATGGATCAAGAAAAGTTATCATCACAGTCTTTAGCGAATGTGAGATATTACAAGAAGTTCAAGTGACAGCATATATTTGAACTTAGCTGCCAATGACGGTTCTGCTCCTTCTTATGGGTTGGTTCTTTTTCACTCTGCTCGGGGGTACGTTTTCATAGAAACGTCAAGGAGAGTCTACTTTAAATATAATAGCTTTCATAGTTACTTTATATTTAAATGAAAAGGTTAACAATACATCTCCTCTGATTGAGAAGTGTTCACAATATAAATTGAATATGTTTTCATTTATGTTTTACAATGGTTGAAAAGTTTGAAACTTCCATTCATTTAAAGCTTGAAAACTTATTTTACTTTTAGAGTGGCTATGTTTATAGGGACATTTACACTGCTTTGAAAATGTATTATACTTAAAACGTACATCATTTCTTTCATCTTTCCCTTCCTTCTCCATAGGGAACCTGGAACTACTTTCTGCTTTTAGTTCTCTTTACGAAACTAGCAGTAAAGCAATCACCAGCCCGTGCAGTGGTAGTCCATGAATCATCATTCTAGATACTGAAGTTGCCAGCATCAAATGACTTGGGCGTCCTGTAGCAATTTTCAAATATTAAAATTCACATGGTAATATATATAAATATATATATTATATATATTATATAATATATATATAATATATATATATATATATATATATATATATATATATATATATATATATATTTATATATTTATGTTAGTTCACAAGTTAGTAATGAAACAAAAGAATGAAAATGCACTACTTACGCTAATCTTGGCTACGGACGTTTTTGCTCAGAGGAATAAAAGAGACGAGTCGGTCTCTTACACGCGTCTGGGATGTCTTTAACTTGACAATAGATTCCCTCTCTGACTCCGTGTGTGCCTTCAGTTTCCTAGTCTCGGTGTTCCATATTAAAATGTAGAGATTTCCTATGCTTGCAAGTCTGTTTGGTTCTCCAATAAAAGTTCTGGTTAAAAAAAAGAATTATGAATCTAGTCTTCACTCTGGCGAGGTTTGATATTGTCTTTGCGAGCGTGAAATTCACAATGAAATAAAACTGCGAAAAGGTCAGACTATATTCTTATCTTCACACGCATTGTTGTTATGAATCTAATCAGAAAAATCCAGTAATTTCAAATCATGCAAATAGGGTGTGATATTTTCAAAATAGTTCCACGTGAAATAAGGTGCGTGCCTGCAAAGGTCACGTATTACCATATATTGACATCTGATGCCTTGCGTACACTCTCACAGGCAGATCGGCAGACACACATGACAACATGGGTAAGCTGGAATACTTATTACTTTATTAAAAAGTAATGTTGACATAACAAGTCGGCCCGGAAGCGATTATGTCACACTTGTCTGCCCACACGTGTCACACAGACAGTAAATACTCGTTATCTGTCGTATTAGTACGCAAAAACTCCAAGTCTGCCTAGCTTGTTAACAAACGAGTCTCTTATCAGCGGATTTTAATGTAAACACGCCGGCGCTCATCTTGTCTAGTTGCTTCTCTCATGCTGGGATAAACATTATCTGCAAGGAGTGTCACAAATGTTTGAACATACAAACTACTTGCTCCTTAGCCGATAATGAGAAGAAATTGGTACTTTTAAAAGTACACAAATCAAAATCAGTACAAAATATGTCTCTGATCCTGTCGGAGTGAAACCGAGGTCGCGAAGAGGTCGTCCATTTCGTCACATTTACAAACATTCTTACACTCCTCTCAGTGTTAAGTTGTCATGTCTGTTTGGTTACCCGTTCCTCCCTGCTTTGCAAGGAACGGATAAGATAATATTAATCGACAACCATGTTGGTTAATCTTGGGTGTGGCCGACTTCAGACTACAGAGCAGCATTAAAATCGCCCAGCGTATTTGCTTAATCATTGATAATGTCAGTGTGCGTTCTTCGCCAAGATGGTAGTATGCTGAAAGCTTGATAGCACTACGGGGAGATAACTTATTTGTCAGCGCACATGAATGACATAATCATTTCCGGTTCACCTGTGTCAGAGGAAAGTAAGATGTTACATCTGAAACACATTGTCGAATGAGTTCACAGATGTGTTTGTGAGTTCGCAGAATTTTTCATACGTGGAAATAATTTTGAAATTACCCCACAAAACACGCAAGTTTGAAACGATTGGCGCTCTGCTTAAGCATTGTAACAAACAATTGCGGGGGAAGACAGTGAATATAATCTGACAATTTTTGCAAGTCCACTTCACTGCGAAAATTCACTCGTGCCTAGAAGACCATCAGACTGTCAGAGTTAGAATCAGATTTCATATATATCAGACCGGACTTTGTATAACATCTTGAAGGACTTAAAGAGCCCAGGGAAACCATTTTAACAAGGATAACGGGGAATCTGAGGAATCTAAAACACAGAGTCATAGTGAAAATTCAGCGTTAAATTAACGACCACTAAGAACACGTGTAAGAGGCCTATTCCCGTGCATTTATTTCTCTGAGAAAAAACAGTCTGTGTGAGCCAAGATTGGCTTGGTGGTACCAGTGCGAGTACTAATCTCTGGAAAAAAGTGAGGGAATAAGTGACCTGACGACGAACTAGACACCATCATCAGGAGGGTTTTATAGACGCGGGGACAGCTTTGCAGTTACTCCCCTGATCTTACTTGGAACGTCTTTCTTCTTTGATCCTTAGCCGCCGACCGTCAAAGCAGTCAGTGGCCATCACGCCTAGTGGCGTCTTGCAGGGCAACAACAAATTGATTCCACTTTGCTCGATCGGTGGCCATCCTTCGTACAGTGCCCCAACTCTGGTTCATTCTTTGCATCTCAGCCTCCACAGTCCTCGCCAGGTTGTTTTAGTCGGCCTCTCTTTCGTTTTCCTTCAGGGGTCCCAAAGCATAGCAGTTCTGTGATGGCATCGAGGTCTCTTTCTGAGGACATGGCCAACCCAGCTCCAGCGTCTGCCAGCTATGATGGTGTGCATGTCCTTTGTTTGCTCCGAGTAAGCAGATCTTGGTTGGTGATGGTATTCGGCCAAAAGATTCGGTGAATTTTTCTTACCACACCACCACCTTGGAACGTGCTGCGCCTTTAATCTTGAACCAGTGTCGGGCGAGAACTTCCAGTGACCTATTAGCACAGAACAACCCAAAAACCCAGCGTGGGTAGTATACTACCATGTGCAGCTAAAATCAAATCCTAAAAGCTGTCAAGTGATTTCTTTCATAAAACACTACCCATTGCGCATTGGTTACTTGACTTCTGAAATATCTTATAAAGTCCCCATGATAAAAAGAAGCAACATTAACCTTCTATCTACAAAACACCTGCGCTAGAGAATCTTGTGCAAAGGTAGATACCTTTGAAGACCCATATTATATAATCTTGAGATTTGGCCACTGTTGGACCACTACTGTAAAGCAGGGGAGGCAATTCCGTGACCGCAGATTGAGTGGAAAGAGGAAAATTTCGACGTTTCCATCTATTTTACTCTCCAGCATTCCGCACAGAAAGTACACAACTCTCATATAATCATAATTTGTTGTTTGTGCTGTACTGTTGGAGTATACAATTAAGATAAATGACAGTAGACACCGAATATCCCTTGTAGATTACCTTCAGTGCGGAGATGGCTGCTGATCTGATCATGATCTATATGAACTACACAAGCCTGCAAAAAAATTTTGGTGGATCACCCCTAGCCTAGACCTAAAATAATGACATTAATTGAAATTGACCTCACAAAACCTCATTAGTTGATTATATCTTTTTTATCGACCACGCAATGAACTCGCTGTGTACATCGTGTATTAATGGTCCCAATGAGAATGTAATGCCCAAGTGATGAACTGTTTGTACGACAATAACTCAGTAACATATTAAACTACTAAAGGTTCCTTATTAGTTATGGTACAAAAGCATAAAACACCAAATTAAGATTATATGAGAATCTGTGTATTTGCTGTGCATCTCTATGGCGAGGAAATACATGGAGATTAACAGAGAAGAGAAATGTCGAAAATTGTCCTCTTGCACACAATCTGCCTATGTAAAATTATCCAGTCCTTTTTGGCCGAATAAACCGGATCGTAGCGGATTCAAGAGACTGCTTACGGTCAGGGCGGGGAACCGAAAAAGTACGGAAAGTCACAGCGGGCAGGAAGGGGAGCACGGCGGGAATCTCAAGGGGGTAGGGCGCTGTGTGTCATGGGACTCCGTCACTATGGCAGAAGTAGGTGGGGGAGTCATAGGACCAAGGGATCTTTGGGGGTGGGCGCGCGGGGTGGCGTATAGGCGAACAACTCCAGATGCGTCTATGCTTCATCCCTTCAGGGTCGTTTCAAAAATTCAAGCTGAGTACGCTCGTGCACACTCTCGTCTGACCAGAAGCGATACGGGCATACACACGACCCCCGCGCAACAATAACCACAACAACACACACCAACCCGCAACCTCGTCGGCGCCGCCGACGCCCATTCATTACACAGAAGGATCAGTGAACGCCACGCACCTCAAGCGAGCAAAGATCACCATAAGTGATGTTGGGGTGAATGTGGGCAACTTCAGGCTAGGTGACTACAATAGATTGAATTGCGGTCGAACATCGACGGGCAGAGTGGCGTCTTCTTTTTCATGTGACAGTATCATAGAATGACGTTAGACTTATATAGACACAGTACGGTTATAGTCTAGTGGGGATTTGGTATGATTGATGGTAGGGAAATTGTGAAATATTTGGGAAGAATATTTTTGTATCGAGTAATGTCGTTTTATTTAATAATATAATATATTTAGTAAACTTAGATGTTATTATTTTTTAAGTTATTATTAGTTAATGAATTTTTATAATATTTTGTGAAAGAGTTGTTGTGGTATGTTGGGTGTGTTTGTTGTTTGTTGGTGTTTGGGGTGTGGGTGGGTGTTGTAGGGGTTAATTAGGGGGGTTGGATTGATGTGGGGTGGGGGTTAATTATTATGTTGGAGTTTTAGATAGTTGGGGTGAATGGGGTGTTGATGTGTTATGTTGGTTTGTGATAGGTATTTGTGGGGATTAGTTGTTATGGGGTGTTTGAGTGATGGGTTTAAGTTGTTTTTGTGTTTTTTGTTTGTATGTTTTTAATTTTATTATAGTATGGAATGGATTAGGGTAGTGTGTTATTTGGAGTTGGGGTGTTTGTGTGGTGGTTTGTTATTATATGGGTATGTGGTGTTGTAGGGTTGGTGTTGGGGGGTATGGGGGTGGTGGGGTATTATGTTTTTTATGGTATGGTGGGGTTATAGTAAAGGTAGGTGGTATATGGGGTTGGGATGTATGGTTTAGGTTATGAGTAGTTTAAGGATGTATGTTCGCATGTTGGAGAATTTATAGATAGAATTTTTTTGATTGATGAATTTGGGGGTGAGGGGGTAGATGGTGAAGTTTAAAATGTGATGGGACGTTTTGTTGGGTTTGAAATTATTTTTTTAAAATAGTTAGTATATATGATTTATTGTATATTAGGTTTGTAAATATTGAAGGGTTAATGTGGGATGTTTTTTTTGTTAATGGTAGGTTAGACATAGGGACTAAAAATGAATGGATATGTTTTTGTGGATAATGTTATATGGATATTTATAGTTGTTATTTATAGTATGGTTTGTATGTGTTTGTTGAAATTAGGTAGTAGTTGATTATAGTTGGAGGTTTGTTATTGAGAAGTTGTTTTATGTGGATATGGTATAAGAGGAATTTGTTGGGTTCGTTTTGTTATGGGGGATAGGATTTGGTAGTTTTTGGTTGGGTGGTGATTTGGTGATTTTGTGGAGGTTGGGTGTAGTGGTGATGTGTTTTTTGTGGGGTATGTTTGTTTTTAGGTTTGGTTTGTGGGTTTGAGAGTTGAATTGGGGGTTGGAGTATTGTTTGGTTTTATGGGGTTGATTAGTGTGAGTTTATGGGTTTATATTATTATGAATAGTATTTGAGGATAGGTTATTGGTTAATTTATTGGATGGGTGATTTTATTGGTTGTGGGTGGTTAATATTGGGGGTTATTGGGGGGGGATGAGGGTGGTATTGGGTGGTTGTGGGTTTGTGTGAGTAAATTTTGGTATGGGTTGAAAGAGTTGATTTTTTGGGATGTATAATTTGATTTGGGGTTTGTGAATGTGTTATTTGGTGTTTTTATGGTATTTGGTGTGATAGTTGTTGGGAAATGTTAAGGGGGGTTAATGTATTATATAGTTGGTGGGGATGGGAGGGGTGGAGGATGGGGAGGAATAATTGTGAGGGGGATGGAGTGGGGGTTATGGGTGGTATATGTTTGTTTGGGGGTGGGGTAGGTGTTGGGGGGGTAGGGGGGTTTGGATAGTAAGGGGAGGGGGGGGGGTTGATATGTTGGATTAGTTAGGTGGGGGGGGGGGTTTGTGATATGGGGGGGTAGGGGTGGATATGGATGGTATAATTTTTGGGGGTTGGATGATGAAAGTTAGTATGGGTTTGGAATTTTAGATTTTGGGCTTTTTAGGGAGGGGGTTTAGTTATGGTAATTTAGGTTGGTAGGGTGAAGAATTTGTGTTATTATGAAACGGGGTTATTTATTTATGTTGAGGAAGGTTTAATGGGGGGGGATGAGGGTTTAAAGGGTGGTAAGTTTGGGTTGGTGTTTTTATGGGTGGGGAATAGTTAGGTTTGGTGGGTGTTTGTGGGGGGGATTGGTTTAGGTAATGTAAGGTGGGGGTTTGATTATGGAGTAATTGGGGTTGGGGTTGTTTATGATTGTTGTAGGGTGGGAAATTATTGATGATAGTGAAAAGGTTGGTGTTAGATGTTTGGTATTTTTTGGAGGTATTGGGGATGATTGGGTTGGAGTGGGGATAAAGAGTGGGATTTGTAGAGTTGAAGTTGTTGGGGGTAGAATTTGTGGGGTGTTAGGTTTTGTTGTTTGGGTGGATGAGGTAGATTTATTTGGGTTGGGGGATTTAGTTTGGGTGAATGTATTTGGGTGTTATTTAATTTATGTGGTGTTTGTTTAATGTTAGGGGGTTGGTATGTAGGAGTTATGATAGGGAATGATTTCTGGATTGTGGGTTAATGAAATTTTTGTTTAGTGTTATTGTAGAGTTGATGGGTAATGGTTATTTAGAATTAGAAATGTTGGTTTTTTGGTTATTAAGGTTGGGTGAGTTTATGTTAGGTTTTTGGTTAATAGTATTATGAATGGGGGGGTGGTAATGAGATGTTTGGTATTTGTGATATTAAAGGGGGGTGGTTGGTTTTGGTTGTTGGGGGTTTGGTTAATTTATGTAATTTTTTAGTTTGTGGGGTTGGGTGTGGTGAAAGAGGTTAATTATATGTAGATGGTTTTGTGGTTTGTTATGAGGAATGTATGGATGGTTGTTTTTTATTGGATAGTTGATGGTTGTAAGGAGGGGATGGGGATATTGTATGATTTTTAAATATATGGGATTAATTGTTATATTGTGGTGGTTTTGGAATGGGAAGTAAATTGTTTGGTATTAATGTATGGGGGTTTTAGGGGGGTTAAATATTGGGGGGATATGTGTTTGGTGTGGAAGTGTGGGGGGTTAGTGTGTGTGTAAGGGGTGGGTGTGGGGTGTGGTGTTAGTTTAGGGGGATTGGGAAGTGAAATTGGAATGGGTTGATGGATGAGTTTTTGGGTTTAGTTGTGGGTTTGGTATTGGTAGGTAATGAATGAAAAGTGGGGTAGGTTTGAAATTTGGTTAGTGAGTTATGGGGGTTGTGAAAGGTTATTAGGTTTTTTTGGGGATGATAGTTGTGATTTGTGATTGTTTGTTGGGTATAGGTAGGGTATAGGGGATTTGAGAGTTGGTGGGGGGTTGTTTGATGGGTAATAGGGGGGGGGAAGTGAGGGATTTGGTGGGTATGGAATATAGGTTTTTTGAAAGGGAAGGGATTGTTGATGTTTAAAAAATTGTGGGGAATTTTAATATATTTGGTAAAGTTTTTTATTATTGTTAGGATGTGATGTTGAAATAGTATTTTATTTATGTTGTAGTTGGTAGTTTGGTGATGTGTTGGTTGAAACCTATGGTTTATAGTTTGTGTTATTTTGAGAGAAAATGTAATTGTGTGTTAGATAGAAGGGTTTAAAATAGAGTGTGAGTTATAGTGGGAAGGATTAGAGGTATGATATTTTGTAATTTGTTTGAAAAATGAGGTTAATTTAAAGATTAATTGGTTAATGGGATTTATAATGATAATAGTTGGATTTTATGAGGGGAGAAGTATAGTGGTGGGGGATGAAGTTTTTTTTAGATGTAATTGAGGGGTTGGAATTTATTGTGTTTTTATGGGGTGGTGGTGGGGGTTTGGGTTTGGGGGATTTTGGTTTTTTGAAGAATTTAAATGGTTGAAGGAGTGTATGAATTGATTGTAAGTTGGGATTGAATGGTTATTGGTTTTTATGGTTGGGTTATATAGGGGGTGTTGTAGATTTTGTGGAGTTAGATTTGTTTGGTTGGGGTTTTTGTTTTGTGGGTTATAGAAATGGGTTTGTTAAGTTTAAACGAGGGGGTGGGGTTAATGGTTGATTTTTGGGGGGGGGGGGGGGGTTTTGGGGGGGGGTAATTTGGGGGGGGTGGGGAGGATTGGGGGGGGGTTGGGGGGGGGGGGATGTTGTTTTAATGGGGGGGGGAAAGTATATTTTGTTGATTGGTATTGGGGGGGGGGGGGATGAGGGTTGGGATTAAAGGTGGTAAATTTATGTTTTTGTAGTTAAATGTTGTTAATGGTTTGTAAGGATAAGATTTGGGGGGTGATTGGGGGTGTAGATGGGGGTTAGATGAATTATGGGGGGGGGAGTTTTTGGTTTTTATTGAGGTTAGGGGGGGGGGGTGTTGGGTTTATGAAGTGGAGGGGGGTATTAGATTATGTTGGGTTATTTATTATTGTTGGGGATTTTTAGATATAATTTTTGATGGGTGTGTGGGTTGGTATGGTATTTGGGGAGGTGATTTTTTTTGGGGATTATTTTTGAGGTTAGGTGATGGTAGAAATATATTGGGAAGGAGGGGGTTGGTATGGGGATTATTTAAGGGTTTTGGTTTATATGGGGGGTGGAATGTATTGATAGGGTTAATGGGTTGAAGAGGGGAAATTATAGATATATTAGGAAACATTGTATGTAGGAAAGTGGGGGTTTGAATTAGTTTTGGTTGGGGGGTTAGATTTTTGTTGTTATTGAAATTTTTGGGGGGGGGGGTTTTGATGTATTAAGTGAGGTATTTTGGGGGTGGTATTGTGGGTATTTAATTTATGTAAGTTTTGGTTATTGTTTGGAAGAAAGGGGGGGTTAAGTGGTGGGGAGTGTTAATTTAAAATTGGGAGGTTATAAGTTTTTGCAAGTTTGGGAGGGGTGTGTTAATGGGGTGTGTAATTTTGGTTGGGGTTTGAAGATTGGGGGTGGTTTGTTGTTTATAATGGATATGTGGGGTTGGGGTGTTTTGAGATTGGGGGGGTGTATGATTGAGGGGGTTTGTATAATATTAGTTAGGAATTGTAGGATGTGTAGGGGGGATTGTGGGTTATTCTGGTAAGGGGAATTTGAATTTTATTATTTGGGAATTTAATAGTTGAGATGATATATTGGGGGTTTTGATGTGGGAGTGGGGTTTGGTAAAATGGGGATGGTGTAATTATGGGTAGTAAGGATAGTTGTATGGGAAAGGGTGTGGGGAGAGTTGGATGGGGGATGGAGATTAGTTTATTATATAGTAGGGTGGGGGGTTTGTTAGTTTTTTGGTGAATTAGGGTTGGGGGAATTGGGATATGTAGAGGTAGAATTATGGTTGGATTGTATATTTGGGGTGGGGTGGGATTGGAGGGTTTGTTGGATGATTTATTAGGGGTTGGGTTGGGGGGTAAGATGATTTTGGGGATTTGGGGGTTGAGTTTATGTTGGAGATAATGTTGTTATGTAGTTTTGATTTAGGAAATGGGGGGGTATGGGGGTTGGGGTTTTTTGGGAAGATAGGTTGGTAGTTAAAATTTAAGTGGAAAATTGGGTTGAATTTAGTTTTGGGGAATTTTTAAGTATAATAATGTTGTGGATATTTATGAATTGGGATTGATTATATTTGTGAGGGTTGGGGTTTTGATGGGGGGGATTGAAGGGGGTTAAAAATATTGGGGTGAGGGGGAGTTGGGGGTTTTTTGAATGAAGGAGGGGAGGGTTTGTGGTATGTGATTGATGGTTATTAGGAAATGTTTATATAGGGGGGATGGTGAATTTTGTGGATGGGTGGGTTAGGGATTTAGGTGGTTTTGTAGTATGAGGTTGGGTGGGGGGGGTTGTAGGGTTGGGGGGAATTTAATTTGGGGTTGGGGATTAAGGTATGGTGGTTTTGGTAGGTTTGGGAAATGTGGGTTAATTGGGGTGGT
Source organism: Oreohelix idahoensis (assembly GCA_024509875.1). NCBI lineage: Eukaryota > Metazoa > Mollusca > Gastropoda > Stylommatophora > Oreohelicidae > Oreohelix > Oreohelix idahoensis. The sequence continues at coordinate 17,435 of JAMPIV010015404.1, read as the reverse complement.
TAGTGGGGAGATGGTTTAGGGATATGGGGGATTTAGGGGGGGGTGGGTTGGATGGGGATTTTTATTGGGTAGGGGGTTTTTATTTAAATTTTAAATGAATGAAATTAGGGAGTAAAGGGTTAATGGGAATGAGGGTAAATAGTATGGATTTTTTATTGTTGAGGGGTTGTAAGGGGTTTAATTTTTGTTGAATTAGGGGGGGGATTATTGGTATGGGTTTAAATGGGGGGTGGGGGGGGGGTGGATGTGATGGTTATGGATTGGAGTGTGGGGATGTTTGGGGGGGTTTATGATAGATTGAAATGGTTGGGGTGGGTGGATGGGGTTAGATGGGGTAGTTTTTAGGGTGTTTTAGATGTGAACGGTGATTGAGGAGTGATTTTTTGGGATTATTGAATATGTTTAAGCATTATTGGTGAGGGAAATTGGGTTTGTGGATGAAATTTTTTTTTTAATTGTGAAGGATTTAATGGGGATGTTTGAGAAATTTTGGAATGGGGGGAGAAGTGTTGTTAATGTTAGAGAGTTATGGTGTGTATGAATTGGTTATTATGATTTGGTTTTTTTGATGGGGGGGGTGGGGGGATTTGAAAGTTATGAGGGTATGATGATGGTTTTGGGGTGTTTTGTAGGATTTTGGGGATTTTTATTAGTTTGGGTTTTTTATGGTGGGGTTAATAGTTTTTGGTAGTTTTTTAGGGATTAGTATGGGATGGTTGGGGATGATGGTTTGTTGTTGGGGTTATTTAGTGGGGTTGGGGTTAAGTTTTTGAATATGGGTGGATTTAGGGTTATTTTAAGGGGTTTTTGGGGTTTGAGAATGGGGGATGGGTAAGTTTATAGGTTGAGATTTTGTGTTTAGGATTTTGGTACTTGTGGTTGATATATTTGTATGTTTTGTGGGTTTTTTGAAGATGTTTGGTTGTTGGTTGTTTAGGTTAATGTGAGTATTTGGATTATTGGGTGATTTTTTTTTGGTTTTTTTTTAATGTTTGGGTATTTGAGGTGATTGTTGGGGATATTTAAATTAGGAAGTGTATTGGTTTTTAATTTTGGTTGGTTGTTTGTTTGTTTTATGTGAGGAATGGGGGGTGTTTATTTATTTGTTTTTTTTTTATTAAATTGGGGAGTTATGTTAAGGATTTTTTTTAGTATGGTATTTGTGTTGGGGTTTTTTTAATTTGATTAGTGTATGGGTTGTTTGTGGGTTTAATTTCATTTTTAATAATTTATTATGAGGTTGGTGAGTAGTTATAATTTGGGGATTATGTTAATAGTATTGTTTTGATAAATTTAATTTTTTTATGGTAAATAGGTGGGGGATATTTAAGTGTTTGTAAAAAGGGGTATGGAATTAGTTAGTGTGTTGTGGTGAAATGGTTTTTTGGGATGTGGGTAATTTGATGAGTAAGTTGTTTGTGAGAAGTTTTGTTAAAAGTTATTAAGAAGAAATTTTGTATTATGATTATTTTAAGTAATAGAGTTATGAATGAAGAATGGATTTGGTATTTTTGGGGTAGATTGTTAATGTTGTTGTTGGGATTAATGAAATAGTGGGGTGATATTGGGGGATAAGATTATGGGGGTAGATTGGGGTATTAAATTTGGGTTATTGGGGATGTTGATTTTTGATTTTTGTTTGAGGTATTGTGTAGTTGTAGGGTATTTTTTTAGAATAGTGTAGGGTGGTTTATAGTTGGATAAGGTTGATGTTATATAGGAGTTTTTAGATTTTGAGTATTTGTTTTTTTTGGTTTTGGTATATTATTTTAGTTAATTAATATGTTTTTAGGTAGTATGGATTATTGTATTGGGTTGGATTAATGATTTAGTGGTTTTGGGGAATGTTGTTAAATGATAAAGATTTTGTTTGGTAGATTGGTGATTAAGTTTTGTTTGGTTAGAGTAAGTTGTTGGTGGTTTTTGGATTTAATGGGTTTTGGTTGTTTAGGGAGGGTTTTTTTGAATTTTTTAGTTTTTTGATAAGTGATAATAGGAAGTTTGGATGTTTGGGTTTTTATTTGTTATTTGAATTTTGTTTTGTATTTTTTGTGATGGGGGTTTGTTGGGGAATTCTGTTGGTTTGGGTTATTTGGGGTATATGTGTGTTTATTAAGGGTTAGTTGTGGGAAGTTTTGGGGATTGGGGGTTTTGGAAGTGTGGGTTTCCAATTTTGGGTAATGATTGTGGGGATTTTTAAGTTGATTGTTTTTTTATGGGTTAGGGATAGATTTGGAATTTGTGGGGTTGGGGTTTTATATTTGTTTTGTAGGTTTTGATTTGGAGGGTTAATAAAGAGGTTTGATTATGTGGGGTGTTTTTTTGTGGTAGTTTTTTTTTTGTTTTTGATGGGGGAGTAATTGTAAATTAATTTTAATGTTGGGTTGAGGGTTAAAATACATGAAATGGAAATATAGAAAATGATACAGATAATGGAAGTAAAGAAAATGATACATAAAATAGAAGTATAGAAAATGATACATGACATGGAAATATAGAAAATGATACAGATAATGGAAGTATAGAAAATGATACATAAAATAGAAGTATAGAAAATGATACAGATAATAGAAGGACGAAGATATGATTTAATGACGGTGCGGAAAATGTGGAAGCATTTTTAACATCGTTTATGTAACTGGAGCGTCCGAATGGGCAGGGTGGTTAGAGCGCGTGCTTCTCGAGGCAAAAGGGATTGGTTCGAAATCACGTCGCGGAACGATAAAGTCTACTCAGCTATGAAAATTGGTGCCTAACTCTGCTCTGAGTTAGGGAAAGCAAAAGTATCGGGGAAAGAAACCGGTCACCTCACCGTCATAAAACTGAGATCTACTATGGGTAAAGTCTCTAACACTTCATTCCCCTACGACAATATCTGCTATGGTACTATCTTTAATTCATTCCATCTGTAGCCTTGACCTCCCTAAGTAGTATAGGCTTATAACAAATTCACGCCAAACCCGCAAGTCCTGTGCCGTCTGCTAAAGGTTCTTCAATGTCTTCTTTGTCCCTAACATTGAAGTCCCCATTTCTCTTCCGTATATATTTTCCAGTCCCCTCTACTTTTCTTAACCTGAGTATACCAGAACAAAGACCACCTTTAATGCTATCGACTGGTTTCTTCAATATGTGTCCTAACCATCGCCAGAGTCCTGTTTTCATCTCTTATTCCACTGATACATTTTTGTTTCTTGTTATCAGTTCCACGGTGGTGGTCTTATCATACTAGTTCAATCCTTCTATTCAAGCCGTTTTTGTTTTCTTCGTGCGGCTAAAGGAAAAGGCTGACTTTATTACCTGCATCCCATTCATCACGTTGAGTAATGGAATTTAAACACTTTGCTCCTCCTCCTGCTGAAGAATTTGTCATGTAACTCACGAAGGATAGAAACACTGGCTGGATGCAGGCACTGTCGCATAATGCGATTGGGATTCGATATCTAGGTAATCAAAACAAAGTAAACACCGGCGAAACATGTGTAATGCTAATTAGCTCGACCAAGGAAACGAGAGTTGCTACACGTCGTGTGGAGCTCACCAACATTGTCAACCATCATTTAAGGAGCACTCAGTTAAGTGCAGAAACAGATGAACATTCGATCAATTTATATGTGAAGAGTCAAGTCATATGAAGAAAAAGACTGGTTAACGTTTTTTGTCAGAAAAGCAGAGACACTGTAATTCAGTAAAGTAAAATAATATCATTGTGATTTCTCTGGATATTGTGTAAATATAAAATTCCTATTCATATAGCATTTCTATCTATTCCAAGAACAGAAGATAAGAGAATCATTATAAATAAATTGATTTTAATTGTAACTTGAATTTTGTTAATTTCATAAAGTTACTATTGAGTTCAATTTGAATTTCATTGTTATTTAAAGCATAAGATAGTTATTACGAGAAGACACTCTAGGCTCTTGATCTTCTTATTACCACCGGACCAGGGGTCTTTACTGTCTGACTATCATTTGTGCTATCATACACCAGTACTCATTTCTGAGACTGGGGTATATCGGGGAGTTCATTATTCTTTATTGAACTGTCATCAACTGTCATCAAGACAACAACCACTATAATACCATCTCGTTACAGGCACCAAGCTATTAACTAAAGTATGGAGTAGAATTAGTGACCTTCCGACGTGCACAGTACGTAGGTTACTGTGTTACTGCTCCTATTTCGGAACAAGACTTAAAAAGGAAGACAATGTGAGTGTCAGGTACGTAATTGGCAAATAACCCAAGTGAATCCTGCCAGAGTGGACAATTATCTTTCCAAGGTCTTAGCAAATCAAATCTTTACTTCGTGGTGACTGAAAAGTCACTTCAAATTATTAAAATTGTTATTGCTTTACTCGTATTCAACTAGTTTTCACCCCCCCCTCCCCCCCTCCCCCCCAGTCATAAATGTCTATGGTAATGCGCCCTTCAGGTAGCAGGTGTTTTTTTCTTTTCCTGGTGAACACCTTTCGGCGTATTATTTTCTCTTCTGCATGTGGTAAGACCTTCTTTTCGCCCATTCTGAGGTGGCGCCGTAGGAACCCTCGCCACTTGGTGCAATAGGGAGCCGTAGCTAAGCGGGGGTGCCGTTCGGAAGGTCCTGGGTTCGATTCTTCTGTAAGCCACTCACTTCTGTTGTTATTCTGTTGTTTAGTTTTCTGCTTCTTTATTTCTCATGAGCGCCTTTAAGTGTGTAATTGATGCGTGATGCCATATGATGATGGATGGCATCCGCATGTCTGGTTTTGTGTAGTGTGTAGATGTGTTCAGTCAAAACAATGTTCATGCAACAATAACAGGGCAATCCACATAGGACGTCGGTAAACTCACGACGTATAAAGTCAATGAGTCTTGAAACAGCCGTTGACGTTTTTCTTCATTATTTATTGTGGACGCCACAGTGACAAAATGGTTACGCAAATGTGTAGGCACATCAAACAGTCATTATCACAGCAACATTCAATACAGCAATAAACGGTAGACAGCATTACAATGATGAGTCAGATGCATGTTATATTTCAAAGTGCTGTAAATGTAGTCAGGTGAACAACTCCATCCTTTTCTATAACAGCCAGGAGATAACCAGATGTATGAGATCAGTTCACTCTCCTTAGTTTGACTTCAGCAAGACAGACACGTCTGCCGAAGTACAAATAATGTCCTCAAGAATATCCTCTAGATAATAAAGGTTTTCTAAACCTAGTTCATTTAACAAAGTAGCAAGTAATGGTCCTTGGAACCTGCATCAACCGATGCAGTACAATGCAGCGACATGTGAGCTGGGAAAGAACATCTCGTGACGACGACTTTCGGAGACAGGCTATGAATCGAAATCGCTCACGACCCAAAATCGATAGAGTTAATGAAAAAGTCAATTTACCTTGCTTTCATGAAATACACAGAAATATCACGCCTCCCGACATGTGGGAAAACACTAGAGGTATTATCTCGACTAAACGAAATATCCATAAGAGGACTACACATCCCTGACAGAACAAAAAAAAGCGGAGATCCCCTCTTCAACGAGGCATCTCTTTCGCCATTCCAAATCGCTCACTCCCACTAGTGGTGGGCGGAAACCGATCGACCAAACAACAAGACAAGTCATGCGCAGTCCAGCGCAAAAATGACCACAGCTCAAAAGTTAACTGCATTCGATACTAACGCGAGAAGACAAATGCTTACCGAGAAAAGTGACTATAGATTTCAAGCAGTTGTTGCCCTTGCGTTATAAAACAGATATTGAAATAAAACGATGTTGCGAGAATTTATCACGCAACATATCACCACCTCCTCCCGATAAAAAAAAAATGTGGAACATATTTTTTTTTTCAATATCAAAGAGCAAGCGATAAGCGGCTCAAAACGCACGAATTATGCGCTGATAATTAATTAAATTGCCAAACAATAGGCTAATTATAGAGTGTCTGGTGAGGATATACCTCAACAGAAAAATAAATATGTCTCAAAAAATATTCACATCGGGGAGGTGTCACCAACACACATCACGTTAGCATGTAAACACAATATACGTATGCAAGTTACTATAATCATCATTAAACAGCATACTCTAATATTGTCTTTAAAAATGGATGTACAAATCTGATAGGAAAATTTAAATAGTACATTCTTTGACATGTAATGACATAAGTACATAGCAAAGTTAAACTACATGACGATCCAGGACATATGCTCTGGTATTCCGAGGGTAAGTACACAATCTAGAACTCGTAAGGTAAGTCCTCAGCTCAACAATGACATTCTGAGAAAGTACAAGCAATATAATGCTAATTAATAACTAATATGCTTCATAAGGTACAATACATTATTAATAATTGTGGCTGTTTAGTAAACTAACGGCCCTTATATTAACTACTCAGTCCTCCTCTATCATTTTAAAAAACGAACAGAAGAACACGATAGTGTGTACATATAAAGTAAGTACAGATGTGCTAATCTATTGTAGAAATATAGGTGTGTTATGACTCTGTAATATATAGAAATATAGGACAGAAGTATTAGTTGGAGTCATGTGGGCATCTAGACAAAATGTCAGCCATCACATTATCCGCACCACGGATAGCTCGTACCGTGAAGTGAAAAGGTTGAAGAGCTATAGCATATCGAGTGGATCTCGAACTCTTCAAATTCTTAGTCTGAATAGCTGTAAGAGCTTTCTGATCAGTCTCTAGAATGAAATGTGCGCCCAGGAGGAATCTTTGTAGCTTTAGAATTGACCAAACCATCGCTAACAACTCACGGTCTAAAACCGAGTAGTTCCTCTCTGCCGCATTTAGTTTTCTAGAAATGTACATAACAGGATGCAGAGTAATTGCATATTCTTGCATCAGTGCTGCTCCAATCCCAGTGGATGAAGCATCACTCCGAAGAACAAAAGTCCTATCAAGAGTAGGTAATCTTAAGATGGGAGGAGAAGAAAATATATTCTTGATTTGGTCTAGTGAAGATTGGCATTCTTCAGACCAACGGACCAGATTAGGCGAACCTTTCTTCAACAATGTTGAGAGAGGTGCCATGATCGAAGATAAATTTGGAATAAATCCCCCATAAAATTGAATTAAACCTAAGAGACTCCTAACTTGTTTCTTCGTTTTAGGAACAGAGATGTTCAGTATTTTGGAAGTATTGTGGTCTTCTGTCTTCAAGAGACCATGACCAACACGATGACCCAGGAAAGAGATTTCACCAAAACCAACAAAAGCTTTAGAAGGTTTTGCTGTCAAATTATTCTCACGTAGAGTGGACAGTAAGTCCATATAACCCTAAATAGTGATCTTCCCAGGTATCACTGAAGAGACAGATGTCATCTAAGTATGCGATGACATCCGAACGATGTGACAGAATTCGACGCATCATGCGAACGAAAGTGGCAGGGGCGTTCATGAGACCAAAAGGCATAACATTCCATTGAAATAGACCCCTAGGTGTAGAAAAAGCAGTAAGAGGTTTGGCATGCTCTGCTAAAGGCACTTGCCAATAACCTTTAGACAAGTCAAGTTTAGTGAAGAATCTAGAATTAGAAAGTCTAATCAGTAGATCTTCTAACAAAGGCATCGGTTCAGCGTCGAACTTTGTGACCTGATTCAATTTGCGATAATCAACGCAAATTCGTATGTTCTTATCCTTCTTCCCGGACAATAACCATGGAAGAAGAATATGGTGAAGTCGATGGTTCAATTATATTTAATTGAATCATTTCATCCAATTCCTTTTCCACTTGCGACTGAAAGTGTATAGGAATAGGATACGGCCTAACCCTAATTGGATTATTGTCGGTAAGAATTATGTCATGTTTCTATGACATCTGTGTGTCCAGGAATGTCAGTGAGAACATCCTGAAATGTTTGTAACATCGACGAGACTTGTCGATGTTCGTCACCAGAAAGATTAGGAGAAACAGAAACGTTTTTCCAAGATTCCGTGGATGTAATGGAACCACTGGAAGGGGAAGGTTGACATCAGAGAAGGTAGCTTCCTCATCCTGAATGACAGACAGGGATGAATAATGACCGTGAGGTGCAGGAGCATCATCCGTTTGCCTGGAAAATAGGCAGCAAATAGTCCGGACGTTCGTGAAATTCCGAAAGCATGTTTATGTGGAAAGTTTTATGCTTTCCCATCAATATCGACCACATAGTCAACATCGGAAATCCGAGAGACTATTGCATACGGACCTTTCCATGCAATAAGAAGTCTATTTTTCCCTACTGGGGAGTAGGACGAATGCTTTGTCACCTGGACAAAGTTGTCGTAGACATCTATTCTTGTTAGCAAACTGCCTTGCCTTCTCTTTAGCAATTTCTGATGAAGCAGTTGCTAGCTTACATGCCTCAATGATCTTTTGTCTAAGAGCAATGACATACTCATCTGAGGATTGAGTTTCATCGCTAATATCATCGGCAGTGATGAGATCGTGTAATAAAGACATAGGGCCGCGTGGACGCGCGCCAAAGACAAGTTCGAAGGGAGAAAATCCTGTGTGTTCATTAGGGACTTCTCTATAGGCAAAGAGAGCCGCGGGTAAAACCCTGTCCCAATCTTGAGGATGATCTTCAGTTATCTTACCAAGCAAAGTCTTGAGCGTTCTATTCAGACGCTCAACTAACCCATTAGACATAGGATGGTAGATACTACTGAGAGAACGTTCAATATGTAAGGTAGACATTACCTGTGACATAGTGTCAGATATGAGTTGAGTGCCATGGTCTGACAATATTTCTCTGGGGAACCCCAAGCGAGAAAATATCAACCAAAGAGCATCTGCGATATCTGTAGTAGATATGCTCTTAAGAGGAATAGCCTCTGGCCAACGTGTGCACATATCGACACATGTAAGGATAAACTGATGTCCTCTGGCCGACTTGACCTTAAAAGGGCCAATAATATCTTTGGCCATTTTCTGAAACGGCCGAATAGGAATGTCAGCAGCCTGGATAGGCGCAGCATGTCGTGGTCCTCTAGATTTGACCTCCTGACATACCTTGCATGATCGGCAGTAAATACGAATGTCCTTATTGACAAAAGGCCAAAAGAAAGCCGCAAGGACTCTCGACTTCGTACGGGCAAAACCCATATGTCCAGCACATTGCGAGTCATGAGCATGTTGTAATGTTTGGACTCTCATGCTCTTGGGAACAAGAATTTGCGAATGTGCCGACGTAGTCGAATCTTGTACCATACGTACAAGTACGCCGTTTCTCATTGCAATCCAAGATTTTCTATTTGTATCCTGATTCGGATCACCTTTCTTCGCAAGAACGAAGAATTTTTTTAAAGAAGGATCTTCTTCTTGCAATTTTATGAAAGAGTCACGAGTAATTACTAAGTGACTATCTTGGCTATCAACTTCATTATCACTATTCAGTGAAGTTTCGGGTGTTTGTAGAGCTTGTGCTCTTGTAACTACTGCATTTGTAGCTTGCATGTTATTATCTTCCCAAGCAGCAATTTGCTGTGGGGTACACTCCCTAACTCCGTGAATACGACCAATAATAAGGTCCGCAATAGGATTAGGTAAGAGACAAGCATGCACATCTCCAGTAAAGAAAGGAGTGGCAATGCGAATTACAGCAGTAGGATATTTTTCTAGAGTGCCGAAATGTGACACATTTAATAACCCTTCCTGTAGCACAAGATGGATCTACAAGCGATTGTCTAACACCAATAGTGGTGCATCCGGAATCGAAAAGTAGTGAGACCGGAGTATCATTAACAAGACCCTTATGTAGAATTAAAGAACCCCTCCCGTCATGCGCAACAGCAGCAGGAAGAGCGGGAAGTGGGTGACCACAACTCAAAGTAGTTATGGTACCCGGTTCGAATAAAGTACTGCATTGGGGGCATTTGTTTGCTCTCTCAAAGTCAAAAGCAGAACTAGTGACAGCGTCAAAGTTTTTACTATCAACAACATGATACAGGCTCCCTCAGTTTCCTGTTGTACAGCATTAGCCTGCTGATATCTCTTTTTTTTGTGTTGAGATCTACCCCGACTATTATTACCTCTGAAGTTATCAGAGTTATTATTATCTCTGCAGTTATTATTGTCTCTATTGTAATTGTTATACTGGTTCGAATTCCAGTTTCCACGATTACTATCATGTTCACATTGATGCGAACATCTATTTGTTTGGTTCTGAGGTCTTCGGCAGGAATAACCTCTATTACCATATCCTCTTTTGAAATGCTTATAATTATTAGGGTGATAGTAACGCCCACTATCAGGTTGTCTCCAATTCTTCGAAGAAGAATCACCATGAAATTGGTTTCCATGATTTTGACAGAAATTACCGCTGCCCTTTCTATCAAAATTTTGTTGGGATCTACGAGCAAAGTTTTGACCATACGGAGCTGCCGAAGCAACTGGTAAACCTTCTTTCACCTTAGAGTTACCCATGTTTATGTGTGGGTGCGCAGTTACGTATTGGCAACAGAAATCTTCCATTTCTTTTATTGTTTTAGGTTTACGTTCATGAAGGAAAGCAAGGAAAGACTCATTGACAGACGACATGACTTTGTCTCTAAGTATTAAGTCCATAAGTCCTTCATAAGTTTTTTTTCCGTCTTAGATAGTTCAACCCATCGTGAGAAAGTAATGCGTATTCTTGCAATAAACTCGGAGAATTCAACTCCATTTTCAGGTAACATGTTTTTAAATTGTAGACGATAGCCGTCTTCGTTAAGCTGATATTTCTTTAACAAAGCGGCCCTGACAAACTCATAATTGCTCTTGTCAGGTTCATCCACCATATTTAATATACTTAGAGCTTTACCTGTCAGTATCCCTGATAACTGATAAACATATTTTGCTTTGTCTATGTTATGAGCTGTACATGCTTGTTCAAATCTGTCCAGATAGAACATTATGTCATCACTGGAAGGACTAAATGTTGGTAACTTAATCTTAAAAGTATCATTATTAGCCTTCCCAGAAGATGAACCCTTGTTTGAATCATTACCATTACTCATGCTCGTCAATTTCAATTTCTCCAACTCTAAAGCTAAGAGTTTTTCTTCATGTTCCATTTTTGCTTTCCTCTCATCAGACTCTCTTTGTAACTTCCTTTCTTCAGCTTGAGCCTGCATTTGAAGTCTTTCATTTTCAGCTTCTTTTTCAAGTCTTTTATTTTCAGCTTCTTTTTCAAGTCTTTTATTTTCAGCCCCTTTTTCAAGTCTTTTATGTTCCGCCTCTATTTCAAGTCTTTTATTCTCAGCTCTCTTTTTGAAGTCTTTCAGCCTTCTAGCTGTAGACTGGAGCTTCTTTCCTCAGCTTCTGATTCCCTTTTTTGTTTTTCCATTTCCATTTGGAATCTCTTTTCATCCACCTGCATCTGCAGTTTCTTTTGTTCAGCTTCCATATGCAGTTTCTTTTGTTCAGCTTCCATTGCTTTATCATATCGAGCAGTTGCAAATTCTTCTAACTTATCACCAGTCTTCCCAAGCAATTTACCCTGCTCAATAAAGTGCTCAAATGTAGACATGTTGTCTAACATATGAGTCCAAAACCTGAAATAATTAACTAATTTATTTCAAACCTAAGTGTAACAAGTCTTAATTAAGCACTTGTATATTCACATCACATTATATTATCCCAGTCTCTGTGGGAAACAAGTCTCCAATCAAAGAACTTGTATATGAAATATCAGCACTCAAATCTTGATCATAAGTGCACTTCTCATTCAATAGTGCACGACACTATTCATCATTCATTTATCATCAGTATAGTAGTAACAGTGCATTAGCATAGCCCATTAACTAATTACTATAACTGTAAACAATGACTATGTAAACACATGCAGAATGTAAACATTGAAAATGTAAACAATACAAACAATGTAAACAATAACAATGTAAACAATAACAAAGATCAGCAACAATACAAAAACTTTCGCAGAAATCAACTAAAAATAAAGCAGAAATTAATGAAATATCACAAAAAATGTGACGATATCTGCGATAGAATTAAACAAAATACATGACACCACAGTGTATAAACAAAAATGTTGTATGAAACTAAATTATAGACAAGAGTAGGCTAACAAATACAAACAAATCACAACAAAACTAAAGAATGTGAAATAATAACGAAAACAATATTAAAACATGTCATCACAGCTAACATAAATAGCAACAGAAGTCGCTTAGCAAATTCCAGTATCGGAAATTTGCAAACCCTACAGAAAACGCTCACAATAGACGACCTCTATGACGTGGCATAATCTAACGGAGACACCACCCAACCGAGAACCCGCTGAAATATAAACATATAAATATACAAATAACATATAGACATATAACATATAGAATGAGATGATACACAGAAGACTCAGCAGAAGTATAAGGGCACAGTTTACATACAAACAGGCCACTTAACTTAAAGGCTTCCAATCGTAGAACAGCAGAAAAACGGATGTCAATCAACGTCCTAAAGAGCGAAGCTCCAACGATGATGGCACATCTGAACTGCTTTCACTGCTAACACGATGGTACAAGAGCTTCTGAAATACTGTGTGTTGAGTTGTTTCGGCACTTGACCTTCTAATCCAAAAGTAAGTTGATGGAAATCGGTACTTGGCCTTCTTCAGAAAACAACCCGTTTCAACCGGCACTTGACCTTCTCAAAAAACGACAGCACTGGAACCTTGACAGCAGCAACTTGCTTGACTTGCGTAAAAGATAACAGCAGTCCGAGTTATCCGGCAACATGTAACAACGCCGGGTACTGTCAAATTCTTGTTTCCGTCAAAAGTTGAAATTTTGACTTTTACCGGGCAACGCCGAGTACTTTGAAAATTTTCAAGATGTTGACTGTATTGAAGAATGTTAATTTCTTGAAGGATGCTGATGAATTCTTGTTGAAAATGAAGTGGGTAAGGGACCCCGTGTTTGCTAGTACCAGAATCAAACCAGCTTATGGCCACCAAATGATGCGTGATGCCATATGATGATGGATGGCATCCGCATGTCTGGTTTTGTGTAGTGTGTAGATGTGTTCAGTCAAAACAATGTTCATGCAACAATAACAGGGCAATCCACATAGGACGTCAGTAAACTCACGACGTATAAAGTCAATGAGTCTTGAAACAGCCGTTGACGTTTTTTCATTATTTATTGTGGACGCCACAGTGACAAAATGGTTACGCAAATGTGTAGGCACATCAAACAGTCATTATCACAGCAACATTCAATACAGCAATAAACGGTAGACAGCAGTACAATGATGAGTCAGATGCATGTTATATTTCAAAGTGCTGTAAATGTAGTCAGGCGGAAAACTCCATCCTTTTCTATAACAGCCAGGAGATAACCAGATGTATGAGATCAGTTCACTCTCCTTAGTTTGACTTCAGCAAGACAGACACGTCTGCCGAAGTATAAATAATGTCCTCAAGAATATCCTCTAGATAATAAAGGTTTTCTAAACCTAGTTCATTTAACAAAGTAGCAAGTAATGGTCCTTGGTACATGCATCAACCGATGCAGTACAATGCAGCGACATGTGAGCTGGGAAAGAACATCTCGTGACGACGACTTCGGAGACAGGCTATGAATCGAAATCGCTCACGACCCAAAATCGATAGAGTTAATGAAAAAGTCAATTTACCTTGCTTTCATGAAATACACAGAAATATCACGCCTCCCGACATGTGGGAAAACACTAGAGGTATTATCTCGACTAAACGAAATATCCATAAGAGGACTACACATCCCTGACAGAACAAAAAAAGCGGAGATCCCCCTCTTCAACGAGGCATCTCTTTCGCCATTCCAAATCGCTCACTCCCCCTAGTGGTGGGCGGAAACCGATCGACCAAACAACAAGACAAGTCATGCGCAGTCCAGCGCAAAAATGACCACAGCTCAAAAGTTAACTGCATTCGATACTAACGCGAGAAGACAAATGCTTACCGAGAAAAGTGACTATAAATTTCAAGCAGTTGTTGCCCTTGCGTTATAAAACAGACATTGAAATAAAACGATGTTGCGAGAATTATCACCAACAGTAAATATTTATTATTGACATAATTTTTATCTATTAGAATGAACGTAGGTCAATTGAACCAGGCACTGATAACAGCAAATCAACTCACAACGGTCTTTCATACTTGGAACCATGCGTCCTTAATACGAGGGCAAGTCAGTAAAAATAGGTCACAAAAATGGCTATTAAAAAAATACTAAATGAAGATACGAACTTGAAAACCATTTTATTATTGCATTAACATTGACCTCTTAGACTTTTCAAAATAACTGGAAATCTCCACCAACATTAATACACTTATCCCATCGCTTTATCAGCGCCTCAAAACCTGCAGCATAGAAGTCTTTTGTCTGCTGTCTCAGCCACATTCGCACCTCACGTTCAACCTCTTCGTCATCCCCCCGAAACGTTTGCCGACAAGGTGCAGTTTTTTACTGTAGTGGACCAAACAGGTTGAAATCGCTTGGGGCTAAGTAAGGCGGATGTTAAAGACGTTGCCACCCTAGTTGTTCAATTTTCTCTTGGGTTAATCGAGCCGTATGTGGTCGTGATGGAGCAGTGCTCCTCTAGTCAGTAGGTGTTAAACTCATACTGGCCAGTAGTTGTTAAATCACGCAGCTGAGTGAAAAGGCCCTTGAGTACAAGAGTGAGATCCATCTTTGTTTCATAGATCTGGAAAAGGCGTTTGACAGGGTCCCCTGGAGCAAACTTTGGGACTGTTTGGCAAGGAAGAACATTCCAGCACCTCTGATACATGCTATACAGAGCTTCTACAAGTCTTGCAGAAATTATGTGAGGACAGCAAACTATAAGTCAGAAGAGTTCAAGACCACCACTGGTGTAAGACAAGGCGATATCCTGTCACCTTATCTTTTCATACTTCTCATGGACGATGTCATCAAGGCATGTAAGGAGAGAACAAGAAAGTATTCAGTGGGGTACTGGAAGATGAGACAGGTCTGTATTTCAGAGCTAGCATTTGCTGATGATGTTGTCCTGATTGCTAAATCAGAGACACATCTCCAATCCAACCTGCAAGTCTGGAAGGAAGAGCTGGAGAAGAGAGGGATGGTCATAAGCAGCTCTAAAACAAAATCCATGGTGATATCACGAGAAGAAAGAAAACATCAGATTAAGTTGGGAGAACAGGTCCTGGAGCAGGTCGACCACTTTAAATATCTCGGAGCTATTATAGACCGAAAGGGAGGCATCAAAGAAGAGTTGGCCACTCGAAAAGCAGCGGATGGGAGACTTTATCAGGCCATAAATCGAGGATTCCTCAGCAAGAAAGAGGTTGGTAAGAAAACGAAGATGGCTGTATACCGCTCCACCTATGTCCCAGTCTTGACATATGGATGCGAGTCATGGGCAATGACTACAACCCATAAAAGCCAGATCCAAACCTCAGAAATGAGGTATCTGAGGAAGGTGGTTGAAGTAACAAGAAGAGACATGGTCCGCAACCAGACGATACGTCAAGGCCTAAAATCCCACCCGCTGCAGACCCAAATAGAACAGTCCCAACTAAGATGGTTTGGCCATGTCTGCAGAATGGGAGAAGATCGGCTACCACGACAAGCATGGGAAACGTGATGAGGCTCCGACAAGAATGTGAGTGTAGACAATGAGTGTGTATATGAATGTCAGAACGCGAATGGTAGAATGATTCGATAGAGTTGACAGGTTGGTAGTACATCACTCATACTCACACTGTTCGAATTCAAGAAGTACTGGAACTACGGTGGTCTTTTTATAACATTTAATGAGACGCACACTTGGACAGTACGTGTATGGTTACAGGAACAAATGTCGACATAGACAGCATAATGTTGATCACAGGAATATCATCTTAAGTTAGCATTCATGCTTGGCAAATATCATAATGGAGCATTCGTAAATAAGCATTCAGAGTTCCATCATGTAAATCATCTGGCTTTACTGACTGGGCACGTCAGACCATAACCAATATATAGGAAGGCTCCTAGACCTAACCTCGTCTAGCGAATATCCCTTCACGTAAAGTTCAATATATATATTTTCCATAAAGATATAGGAATCCCAGACATGGGTTCTCACATGTAGCAGTGATCTCTTGGTTCATCGAGCGATAGTACAGGCATCCCTTTTTCTCACTCGATAAATACAAAGTATATGGATTTCAACATGGCTGTGCTTCTCTCGTGAGCTTCACTCACTATTGGATACAGACCAAAATTGGTCATTCGTTATAAATGTCCTCATTTCTTCATAGCTTCTATCATAGAGGTAATTGAATAATATCATATAATCTAGTGCTGATACATAGGAATGTCATCTTCCTTTGAATAAATATTCTTTTCAGAAGTACCACTGTGCATCTGCTTATCGACAACGATGGCGAAGCCCAAGTTCATAATAAATTGTGGTTTTACCTTTCTATGCGAAATATAACTTTGCCATTCCTTGGCAAAAGAGAATAAACACTGGGGTAAAGTACATACAACATGTCTAAATGACTATCACTTTTCCCCATCTACTTATAGATCACTTTTTCGGCGATAAGCCGGCTACAACAAAATTCGACATCCCGACAGGATGACAGCCATGAATCACACCCCCTTGCTAGCGATACTTCCGCTGCATAGCCTTTGACCTTTTCTAGCGACAACCAACATAGTTCGACTTAGAAATGTAAAGATATCCATATATAAGACAGACTCGTCCTACTCATACAAACACTACGTATAAATTCAGGCCATAGATATACTGAAGCAAGAACAATCTATTCCTACCCAGCCAAAGAATAAATCGCAGTAGGCCTAAATTCGTCCGCGGAGTCCGATCGAAGATGACGGAACTCCTTTCAAGGGAAGTAACTCAAAAAATGACTTCTCCTTAAGCACTTAAAAAGGAAATACTTTGTTTACAAAATATTTGCGAACATAATAAGTATAGCCCCTCATGATTCGTCCCCAGTAACAATCCTGTTGAGCATGTCTTCTCCTTCATCTGCGTACCCGAGAGAGATGTTGCAAGGACAGACCATTCGGTTCATTTTGTGTTTCTCTCAGTCCAGTTGTCTGGGCACCCACCGTGAGCAACACCTTTCCACGAAATTCAAACGATCATGCATTATGCTGTAAGCTAAACCATGAGAACACCCTATTGCAGTTGCTACACTGTCTATCGTTACTCGCCTGCCAGCTCGAATCAATTTCCCACCACCCATGGCACAGATGCTTCTATCGAGCAATCTGAAGAGCGACGGCTAGGTCGGTCCCTTCATCAGCAATTTTTGAGCGACCTTGATGAAAATTTATCGACCCGGGCGAAGCAAGGGGGGAAGTCCCAGTTAAGTACCGAGCCTTAAATACGCGACAAACACTTCCTCACCGTAAACAGGAAACATTTCATATGAATATCCGTTTAGAAGGAAGCTTTTGGGTCCGCCGCCC
>JAMPIV010015403.1:25000-52354 GCA_024509875.1 Oreohelix idahoensis | reverse complement strand
AGCTACGGACATGGGCTACACCACCCACTCTAGTCATAGATACAATTCTATCTCCTGTTAGTACTGTAACACCTTCTGTTTTTGCAGAAAAACAGAAAAATGACCCAACATTACAAGGTTTATTTATCCTAGCAAACCAAAAAACTACTAAACACACAGGATCAGCTAAACATTGGTTTAAAATAAATAAATCTATACTTACTAGATACTTTGACAATGGCAAAACAATCATACATCAAGTAGTAGTTCCTAAGGAATACAGACCATTGGTCCTACAAACAGGCCATGACTCCCCTATGGCAGGTCATATGGGGATCAAAAGAACATTGTTTCGTATTATGTCACAATTTTATTGGCCTGGGGTTAACAGGGATACCAAGTTGTACTGCAGATCTTGTACAACATGCCAAGGTAGAGCACGTAAGGGCAGATTCCATACGGCACCCTTACAAATTACGGACGTGCCTGAAAGACCATTCAAAAAGATCGCAATAGATATAGTGGGTCCTTTGTCAATTACTTCAAATAATGGATTTCATTATATCTTAACTTGCGTAGATGTTTGCACGCGTTGGCCAGAAGCCATACCTTTAAAAACCATCACGACTGCATCTGTTTCTGATGCATTATTTTCCATATTCTGTCGTATCGGTTTTCCAGAGGACATTTTGTCAGATCAAGGATCACAATTTACGTCTAACATTATGAAGGATCTAGAGTCCATGTTATCTGTTCACCATTCGTTTTGTAGTGCGTATAGGCCTCAATCGAACTGTGTGTGTGAGCGCTATAATGGGACGCTTAAACAGATACTGGCTAAGATCACTGAAGAGTGCCCGCGTGAATGGGACCGTCTACTTCCGGCAGCATTGTTCGCTTTTCGAAAAGTACCCCAAGAAAGCACTGGCTTTTCTCCATTCGAATTGGTCTATGGATCAAATCCTCGCGGACCAATGATGATACTGAAAGATTTGTTAGTTGGAGCATCAGTGGATACTTCCACCCGAAACAGCTATGAGTTAGTTATTGATCTCCGACAGCAAATCATTGATGCGTGCACTTATGCATCTGAAAGTATCAAAACTGCTACTCAAAGATCAAGATTATTACATAATCAAAAAAGAACTTTAAGATTCTTTAAACCAGGTGAAAAGGTTTGGTTGTTATTGCCACATAATGACAACAAATTATTAATATCATGGCAAGGTCCATTTGATATTATCAGACAAGTCACAGATGTTGATTATGCTGTTAATATTAGAGGAAAAATCAAAACCTATCATGTCAACATGCTAAAATTAGCAGTAGAAAGACCACAGGAGTTAATTCCTGTCATTAACTCTATTAGTGATTCTACACAACATGCTGCTTCTTTTGCAGTTGTTCATGAGGAAGATACTACGTCATCTATTCCTTTACACTTTCAATTACCTTCCTTACAATCATCAGAGTCTTGGAAGGATGTAACTATTTCATCTTCGTTATCTTCTACACAACAATGTCAAGTACGGGAAATACTTATCTCTTTTGATGATGTTCTGACTGATCTTCGTGGTCAGACATCACTTATTTCCCATGACATTATCCTCACTGACTATCAGCCTATTAAACTGAGACCCTATCCTATTTCTTTACACCACAAAGATAGGGTAGAGAAAGAGTTAAAAGAGATGATACGTTTAGGTGTTATATCTCCTTCGGAATCACCATATGCATTCCCAATGGTGATTGTTAAGAAAAAGAATGATTCCTTACGTATATGCATTGATTTTAGGCGACTGAACAGAATTACAGTTACAGACGCCGAACCAATGCATCTATTAGATGATCTTCTATCACAAGTATCTAATGCTACTTTTTTTTAGTAAATTAGATCTTTCTAAAGGTTATTGGCAAATTCCACTTGCCGAACATGCTAAGCAATACACAGCCTTCACAACTCCATTTGGTCTATTCCAATGGAATTATATGTGTTTTGGTTTAGTAAATGCGCCTGCGACGTTTGTGCGCATGATGCGCCGTCTTCTTGGCGATCGGAAAGATGTCATCACATACATTGATGACATCTGCTTATTTCATGACTCTTGGGAAGACCACATTGATGGTTTAACTTCTCTTCTCCATACCTTACGTAAACACGGTTTGACTGTGCGACCTTCAAAGGTTCAAATAGGTTGTCAGGAAATCTCTTTTCTTGGTCACCGTATAGGTAACCACAAACTATATCCTGATGACAATACAGTCAAAAGAATTCTTGATATTTCTACCCCTTCGACTAAGAAGCAGGTTAGAAGCATTTTAGGTTTAATTAACTATTATCATAAATTAATCCCGCATTTCGCACAACTATCTGCACCTTTGTCCGCACTGCTGGCCAGAGGTAGTCCTAATAAGATAAATTGGGAACCAGTTTGTGAAAGCGCTTTGGTAACTATTAAGAAATTATTCTCTAATAAACCTATTTTGTTGTTACCAAATATACACATTCCATTCACAATTCAATCAGATGCATCCAGTAATTGGATTGGTGGCTGTTTGTTGCAAAGCTACAAGGGAACACTCCATCCGTGTTTCTTCGTGTCAAGAAAACTGACCTCAGCTGAACAGAAGTATGCGACAGGTGAACGTGAGCTCCTGTCGGTGGTGTGGTGCCTCGAGAAGTTATCACGATACCTCATCGGCACGCACTTCTATATCATGACAGACCACAGCCCTCTTACGTACATTACATCCAGAACTATGCGGAATTCGAGAATTCACAGATGGTACTTACAACTTCAGGAATTTTCGTTTACGATTCTGCCTATCGCTGGATCGGACAATAACTTAGCGGATTTACTATCGCGCAATTTTTCTGAGAAAAAAATGAATTAACTCTTTAGTTACCACTTCGAGTATTGCTAGTACTTATTGTTATAAATTTTATTGTTCGTATTTAATGATTATTATAATCATAAATTGATAGTACTAATACTCATATAATATTAATACGTATATAGTAGAGACGTATGTCTTCTCCACCACTATCACATGTGCCACAAGTGTCACGTTTGGGAGTGAGGGGGATGATGTTGAGGATTGCTTCATGTCTGCAGCATGGCGCATTCCTCAAATGAATATATTAAGGATCGATGATGTCGGGAATTGTTGCATGTGTGCAGGCATTTGGATTTGAGCTCGATCCGAATGGGTGCACCATGGAACACCGCAAATGAATATTAACGACATAGAATGCATATCTCTATGCATTACGCGTGGGACTTAGTAACGTCATTCGAATCGTGGGTTTTGACCCTAACGGCAGCGTGTTTTTACAAGTGTGGCCTAGCCACTATGATATGTGTGGTATAACCACTAGGATATGTGTGGCATTGTCCACTGAAGTTATATGTGTGGCTGGAAAGCCTATTTAGCAGTGTGTTCTTGGATTAAACGTAAGTCGTATTATTATTAACGCAGTTTGTAATTATGGCAGATTAGCCTGGCAGTGTATGCCAAATGTACAGTCGTAACTAGCAGTAGGAGTAAGACTAGTGTAAAACGAATATTGTATAGCTAGCGGCAGACGTAAGCCTAGTGTAACAAGGATATTAGACGACTAGCAGCAGATGTAAGTCTAGCGTAAGGAGGATATTTTAAAACTAGCAGTGGAAGTAAGTCTAGTGGAAAAAGGGCTATTATTAACTAGCAACAGGAATAAGTCTAGTTAGCCTATGAATTTTATGCCACGGGATGTTGGCCAAAAGGAACTGACCATGATACAGAACTATATATATATATTAGTGAACATATGCTTTAATGAATAATAAGAACTCATTCGACACGTACATGGAACTATGTTTATAAACTATGTCTTTGAATAGTTGTGTCTACTCATGAAATGAGAGTGTTAATTAAACATGTTTAAGTCGTCAAATACTGGTCTTATTAAATGCCGTATTCTGAGTTGAATTCCATACTGTTTGATCCATTCATAATGACCAGTGACACTTAATTGCCTAAACACGCTGCATCTCACACTGCTGATATTAATAAGGCAAGAATAGACAGGTCAGTCAATAATCAGAAGTTTAATATGAAGCATGTTCCAGTATCAACGCATCACACGGGTTACTAGAGACAATAATCGATACTAACGTAGCGCCTAATGGAATCCTGTAAAATATATAAATGAACCCGGCGGACTTTGACATTATAAAATCAGAATACGCACACAACATCTTGGTCATCCTAAGCTTTTAGAGCCTTACTCTAAACTGGTGTCAAAGGGTGTCAAAAAGTCCGTAACACTATCTACAACTTCTGGTCCAAGTACTGTTTACAAGTTTTGTCTTTGATTCTTGCTATGCCATTTTCTGAAACGTCCCAGTGTCATCTCTCTTTATAGTCCTTCCATTTCGTTGGTTCTCGTATCAACCATATTTATCTCTCATAAAATAGGTGGCCTGTCCCAGCCTTGGTTCTCGTATCAACCAATGTCAATCTTATTATCTCTCATTAAAATGGGTGGCCTGTCACAACGATCTCTTATCAACCATATTATCTCTCATTAAAATGGGTGGCCTGTCACAATGATCTCGTATCAACCATAGTATCTCTCATTAAAATGGATGACCAGTCACAACGATCTCGTATCAACCATATTTTCTCTCATTAAAATGAGTTGCTTGTCACAACGATCTCGTATCAACCATATTTTCTCTCATTAAAATGGGTGGCCTGTCCCAACGATCTCGTATCAACCATATAATCTCTAATTAAAATGTGTGGCTTGTCACAATGATCTCTTAACAACCATATTATCTCTCGTTAAAATCGGTGGCCTGTCACAACGATCTCGTATCAGCCATATTTTCTCTCATTAAAATGGGTGGCCTGTTCCAACAATCTCGTATCAACCATATAATCTCTAATTACAATGGGTGGCTTGTCACAATGATCTCTTATCAACCATATTATCTCTCGTTAAATTCGGTGGCCTGTCACAATGATCTCGTATCAACCATATTATCTCTCATTAAAATGAGTTGCCTTTCACAACGATCTCGTATCAACCATATTTTCTCTCATTAAAATGGGTGGCCTGTCACAACGATCTCGTATCAACCATATAATCTCTAATTAAAATGTGTTGCCTGTCACAATCATCTCGTATCAATCATACTTATATCTCGTGAAATAGGTAGTTTGTCCCAGCGTTGGTTCTCGTATCAACCATATTTATCTCTCATAAAATTGGTGGTCTGTATCAGCGTTGGTTGTCATAACAACCATATGTATATCTCATGAAATTGGTGGCCTGTACAAGCGTCGGTTTTTTAGAATATAATTCCCTCTATGGCAACTGCCGCTGGAAAATACTGCAAAAACTTCAATGCTGCAACAGAAACCCTGAAACAGGCAGCGGGCACTCTTATTGAGTACAAAGCACATGCAGAAAAAGATAGCGATTTTTACAGACGCCCTCTCAGTAATAACAGCCCTGATGAGCGACCTTGCTAAAGTATTGGAAGATATGATAAACTTACTTGAAAGTGAGGCCAAATGCTTCAACAAGTGCACAATCAAGTGGATACTAGCACATTGTAACATTCCAGGCAACGAAGAGGTATATAAGTTTACTAAAGAAGGGGGAGTGTTATAACAAAACGATGTAGAGACAACTTATGAAATTGATAAAACAACTATAAAGGCCATATTCAAATAAAAATGGGACAGATAACACCCAGATCACATACATGATAATACCTATCACCAGCAATCTAGGCGAGACCAGGTCATTATTTTCCGGTTACGCACTGGCCACAATAGGTTGAAGTACCATCTATACTACAAGTACAGGATTGACCCTACAGATCTCTGCTCCTGTGGTACCAGCCCCATGAAGAGCCGAACATCTGCTCCAGTTCTACCCAACTTACAGCAGTGAACGGAGTGGCGTATGGCAACAACCTACTTCTCTCCACGAAAAACCGTTTGGAGATGACAGGAACCTTGAGCTGATTACTGCCTTTATTAGAGTCATGAATGTAGAAATCTGAGGGCGAGCGATGTGAGAGAAGAATATCAGCCATGCGTATCTCTCATGAAATAGGTTGTCTTTCCCAGCATTTCCGTAAAAACATATTTATCTCTCATGGAATGGTTTGTCTGTCCCAGTGTTGGTTCTCATATCAACCGTATTTATCTTTCATGAAAAAGATTACTTAATTGTCCTAATCCTGCAAAACGTGCTCTCACAAGTAAACTTCACATATGAAATGGACAAAATGTGCCCGCGTCAGTCACGGCACCAAGTTGTAAAGTAGTGTAACCGGGCTGATTACAACATCAATGTAAGAATGTGTATGACCGGGTCAGTTGGCCAGTCAATTGTGTTGTGCGCAGGTAAATATTTTGACGAGAGCTAATTTTTCAATACGTTTCCGTTCAAGTGGTTACAGGCCTTCCGCCTGAGATGGAGATTCTTGTACAGTCTGATGTCTATTTTCCTTTCCAAGTTCGTTCTTACCCTTTTAGGTTTAGTGATAAGCAATACCTCGTATAATGGTTTGTTAAATAATCCAACTGTAATGTTCCAAAGAAAACTCAGCAATGGAGAAATTTCCACTAGAGTTTATTTGAACTTCAATTGAACAGCAAGGTTATTGACACTATGATGAAGTACGTGTTACTTACGCTTAAACAAATTATTGCGTATATCCAAAAATGAAAATATATCCAACATGAAAATGTATCCAACAGAAGAAAATATAAACTGGTCTTGATAATCTCGAAGACGCAGTTCACCTATCTCTAATAATCCTTCTAATAAATCATTATCATCAATCATGCCCTTTCTCGCTCTTCTCTCCTATTTATACAGCTCACTATTTTTTTCCGCCAATTTTCACACGATGCTTTCTTTTTTCACACGGTACAATTATCTACATTTGCACACGTTTTCTCAGCTTCTCGACTTTTTCCACACGTCTATCTCTAAACAACGGGAAAAAAAAACCAAAATAGCAACTCTCACTTTCCCAGGGGTAATTTTTTTAAAAAAAGTGTAATTAAAAATAATATAATTGACATAAGCATTAATGAGCAAAAAGTATGAACAGCAAAATCAACTATATTTCTTGGTATGGTACTAGACCAGCAACTAAACTGGAACAAACACATAGACCTATTGGTGCAAAGCAGTAGGGGACTTATTAACATGCTAAGATATATGAAACGGGCTGATCACCCGTTTGCCAGTCACTTCGATTACGGAAACAACAGCAGATGGATTGATTTGCCATTGCCCTAAGGACGCCAATAGGCGTGATGGGAAACAATGGCAAAGAAAACCTATCTGCTGTTGCCCTAAGACGCCACTGGGCGTAATGGCCACTGACTGCTTTGACGGTCGGTGGCTAAGGACGGAAGAAGAAGAAGATATATGAAAGGAAGTGGTTGGGGAGCCTGCAATAAGACAATGTTAACCTTCTATAAATCATTTATTAGAGGCAAACTTGACTATGCCAGTGTTGTCTATTCATCAGCCGCCTCGAGCAATAAGAAAAAACTAGACACAGTCCAAAACCAGGCACTGTCAATAATAGCAGGTGCCTTGAAGGGAACATCAGCAGAGGCATTTAAAGTAGCGCTAGGCATTATACCCCTTGAGCTAAGGAGAAAAGAACTGAGATTCAGCTACTGAGCAAGAGAGGCAAAAGATCCAACTCACCCAGCACACAAAACCTTTGATAGGGGTAACCAGTACATAGGCCACATTCCATTAAACCATAATAGATACCCGTGAGGGTGGAAAACAATGGATGAAGTGGATAAACACCCAAACCTATTTAATATGATAAACAGTAGTGCTCAGTATAAAGCAAAGATCCCACCATGGGAATTAAAAGTGCTAGAAACTGACTCCCACTTATCAAAGATCATAAGCAAATCTAACGACATAATCTCAGCAAAAAGTAAAGAACTAGAGTACATAGAACAGTATATAAATAATAGCCTAACTATATATACAGATGGGTCAAAAGATGAAGAAGGACAATTAGGAGCAGGAATAGCAATACCAAAATTAAAAATTTATGAAAGATACAAAGTAACAAGTAATGCATCCATCTTTACAGCAGAATTAGTGGCAATCCTAAAAGCTTTAGAAATAGCTGCAGAAAACCCACCAAATAAAGTAACCATTCTCACAGAATCCCTTTCATCAGTATTACCTATCAGAAACAGAAATGAATGTAGCAGGCCCGATATTATAGAGGAAATACTTACTTAGTCGTTCCCCTTCTACCGTGAGGTGTAGAGGTTTGGAAGAGAGAGCGCCAGACTATCCTAGCGGCTGTCTTCCTCCTGGCCTGGTTCCATTCTAGTCCTCGGTCCTTCAAAGATTGTCTAATGTGGTCTTCCCAGCGGACTCTGGGTCGTAAGTCGTAGTCCGTTCCAGTTCGTCGTCTTTAGAATCAGTCCGGTTTTCTCTCTTGTAGTTCTCATTATCAAAAGTTTAAAGCAAACAGGTGATTGGCCTGTTGTGCCTTTGCATGGTGGAGGGGCTGCCTCCTTACGGCCTCCATGCAGGCCGCTTTCCTCGTTTTTCAGCCGCGCTTGGGACCGGCCTAGGCGGAGTTCTCATGCGTATTTATAATGTTAACCCACACTCTGGTTGTTCACTTTCACTACGCACACTCTAAAGAGACGTTGTGTACTCAACAACACCTTTGTGCATTTCGCTATATCGGTCCAACCTCCGTTTCACGTCCTTCATCTTCCCCCGACCTGTTCGATTTCTGATAACTATTTTCGGATTGATGCCCCGCTCCATACATCTTCCGTTCTCAAGATGGATTTACCACTGAGAATATTTCTATTCAATTTAACTTCTCTACTTCCGTGGTATGGCAACCTCTCAATTCATCCATCCAACCCGGAACTACTTTTTCTACACCCCCCCCCCCCCCCCCCCGGCCCCCCCCCCGGGGGCCTTACCATCCTTGCACTCTGTTGACATAACCCCTCTCATAACTGAATTGAACAAAGTACAGAATTCCGGAAGACGTGGTCAAACTATCACACTTCTTAGGATTAGTCATGTTTATCAGCATCATTGTAGTATTTGGAATGACTTATCTGATGTACAGAAATAGTATCTGTCAATGTATTAATTGTATTCGCAAGAAATATAGTATTGCCATTACTGAGTTAAACGATGTTAAAGTAACCACAGAGGCACCAGTAAACAGACTAACTGTGAACATCCCCATGCGAGTTTTTTTTTCTTTCTCTCACGCCTCACATCCCCCCAGCAACCTCCTTAGCTATTTCATTATACCCCAGCTCTCCCTTAGTTGGCGCTACACTGTGCCCGTCCACGGGAGTTATAATACATCCAGACAGTATTACCTTCACTGATCGCAATGACCATCGCGCAGGTGATTGTGAAAAATAAATATAGTTCTAGTTCATTTACGATTCAGATGTACGTATAAAGTTGTGGTACAATTATTGTCCTGATGTATTGATTAAAGTCTGAGTTTTGTTTGGCATGACCAAACCTTCTATGTGTTGACTTAAGAAAAGTTCTTAAGTCCTATATTGATTATGTATACCAAGTATCATGACTAATTTTTTTTTTTTTGTAATACCACATGCGTGTATTAAGTAAAGATTTACGTAAGTATTGTATTAAGTACATGAATGTCAATTATATATTATGTATTGCAAATTGCTATTCATATCCCATACTGTTAACTTAGTCACATTGTAAATGTTAAAATGAAGATTGTAACATACCATGATTTTATTATACACCTGTTATTGGCTCACATGTTTACGCCCCAGACGATATCTTGTACATAATTTTTAGTTGGCTCACATGTATGCTGAGATCTTGTACAATTTTTTCAGTTGCCTCACTTGAGTATGCCCCTACTCAATGTCTTGTACAAGTAATATACATTCTTTTCAACCTTTGTCCATTGCCAATTGGCTCATAAGTATATGCCCCATTTGATATTTTGCTCCAGTATGTTTGTTAGTTACGATATTTTTAGTTGATAGGACGAAAATGTCTCCCCATGGGATCCATTTTTGTGTCTCCGGGACTTGTGTGACCGGCTGGCCTACACTAGCATTTATATGTGCTATAATGCTACATAGAATAATGAAAGACAGTAAAGACAAATACGGCGTTTTCTCACAAAACGCAGTGTCATAAAAGTTATAGTTAGCGGTCACGGCTGTGAGCGGGCAAGGTAGTGTAGTTCCAGAAAATAATAATGAATGGGTGTCATGCGTGGGAAGTGTGAAGTGAGAGTTGTGATCCTTGGGTTTTCCATTGTTTAGGTGGAAAAGAGAGACGTGTGTAAAATGTCGAAAACAGAGAGACGTGTGTAAAATGTCGAAAAAAGTAACGTGTGTAAAAGAGTGAGACGTGTGTAAAATGGTGGAAAAAAGAAGGAAGTTATAAAAGGTGGAGAAATGCGAGAAAAGGAGAGAGATTTGCTGGGCATTCATTGTATTGTGTTGTGTTTAGGCAAGCCAGAATGCACGGACGCTATTTTAACTGAGTGATACCCGACCCTGAGGCACACCTCAGTCTGTAGCGTGTCCCCTGGCTCGAGTTTCGTCTTGGAGATTATGAAGATCAGTTTTTTTTTCTTTTGGATATACTTAGAGATTTTGTTTAAGCGTAAGTACATGCACATGTCTATCGTATGCCTCGTCAGAAGCTAGAAATGATTTTATGAAGTGTAGAAGTCAAAACTAAATGCAAGCAGAAATCGATAAGCTAGCAAGTAACATTTCTACAGTAAAAGTTAAGAAAACTAATGTAGAGGCTCCTCCTCTGATTTCGCCTTGCATAGAAGTGAGGGAAACATAAAGAAATTTAAAAATTGGAATGGAGAATGGAAGAACACATTTTTCCCTAATTGGAGTGAAATTGTAACCGGAAGCTTTGTTGTATATAAATGCTGACATTGTGTAAATACCAGTTCTTGTTGAATTACGTTCAATAAACTTCTGACTGAAACTCACTGCATTCACTCAACTATATGAGTTGTTGTTTGGAAAGTTACAATTGGATAATTTAAAAACACTATATGATTGTTTGCTTCTTATTGAACCAAAAAGGGTAAGAACGAACCTGGAAAGAAAATTAGGTAACGTCAAGAATCTCCATCTCTTGCGGAAGGCCTGTAGCCACTTGAATAACATTGAAAGGATTCTCTTTTACAGAAAATAATCAAGAAACTACTTGCACATTAACTGACACGGGCACAAATGTTTCAATGCATGTGGCTTTGTATATTCCACAGAATGTGAATAAAGATGTTTAAAAAAGGTATACATGCTTTGAAGGCCAGCAAGTGACAACACGTCGACATTAAATTTAGTTCTACGACATCCCAGGAGTCAAATTTCTCTCATTTATGATGTCAGGATGCGAGGCCTATCTCAGATAAAATGGCTTCAGGCTAGACGCAAAATCTATTCTGAATAAATTCCCCTTGCGACAGAGGGCAAGTTTTTGGTTCATCCAGTGCAAAGCAACTAAAAGGGAATAGGACATAAGAAACACAGGGTTACTTTATGAAACAAAAACGGAAACAAGCAAAAAAAAGTGTCTTCATGATACCTTCACTGAAACTTCTTAGCGGAAAGTTGTGTCTATTCAGGTGTTTTTGTTTCCCTTGTTTTTCCACTGTTATCACTATTAAAATTTTTCTTCTTCTTCTTCTTTGATCCATAACCACCAGCCGCCAAAGCAGTCAGCGGCCATCACGCCTGTCTTGCAGGGCAGCAACAAATTGGTTCCACTTTGCTCGGTTGCAGCCATCCTTCGTACAGTGCCCTAACTGTGGTTTATTCTTTGCATCTCAGCTTCCACAGTTCTCCGCCAAGTTGTTTTTGGTCGGCCTCTCTTTCGCTTTCCCTCGGGGGTCCATAGCATAGCTGTTCTTGTGATGGTATCAGGGTCCCTTCTGAAGACGTGGCCAACCCAACTCCAGCGTCTGCCAGCTATGATGGTGTGTATGTCCTCCTGGTTACTCCGAATAAGTAGTTCTTGGCTGCTGATGGTGTTTGGCCAAATGTTTCGGAGAATTTTCCTTATGCAGATTGTGTGGAAGGAGGACAGTTTCGAGATTTCCTCCTCTGCTACTCTCAAACATTCCGCACCATAGAGAAGCACAGAAAGTACACAGCTCTCATACAGTCTTAATTTGGTGTTTGTGCTGTACTGGGAAGACTTCCAAATGTTGTTGAGAACAGCAAAGGCTGTTCTCGCTTTATTCATTCTGTTGTTAATGTCCTTGCTTGTTCCGCCGTCAGGTGTTACTATGCATCCTAGGTAAGTAAATGTGTCTGTCTCTTCTAACTTCTGGTTCCTTACTGTTATTGGCTCAGGATTGCCCACATTAAGTGTCATGACCTCTGTCTTCTCCAGACTGATGTTCAGGCCAACCTGCTGGCCATACTTATTCAGTCCATCGGTTTTGTCGCGAATGTGTTGATGTGAATGCGCGAGCAGTGCAATGTTATCTGCATATTACAGGTCTTCCAGTGTAGAAAATGTTGTCCATCTAATTCCTCTTGAACTGCCCTCTGTTGTCTGGCGCATCCCCCAATCTATGACTGTCAAAAATGATGTTGTTGATAAGGGGCATCCCTGTCGTACTCCTGTCTTCACCTCGAAAGTTAATGTTAAGTCACAATTGGTTAATTAGAGTTAAGTGTTACAGATTTTTATGTACAGGGCGGATTTTTGTACACACGCTGGTAAGCACGCTCTTAGTGATGAGATGATTTTTTTAGTTGGGGGCTTTGTGCTCTGTATTTTTGTCTTGAACATTGCTCAACCGAGTAGGTGTTAGTTTTTTTTAAAGAAATATGATAAAGAAAGTGTTCGAATGTTCTTAGTGATAATTTTGGGGAAGAGACGGTTGAGCTGAGCTGTAGTCTCACGCAGTTAGTTCGTGCATGAGTAATTGTTTACTGAGTTGTACTGAGATACGGAAATCTGGAGAGTTGGTTGCTGGCAGAGCTTCGGGATGGTCGCCCCATCTCGCTAGTGCGTTCCAGTGTGTTGTTTTTCTTTCCTGTGAAGGGGAGAGTTTGATATTGAAGATATCTTTTGAGGCCATGGATTGTACCAGCCATTATTATTATGATTCATATTTCCTATGATGGATTTTCCCCTGTGATTTGGAATAGATATATTGTGCTCAGAGTTGCTGTGTGCAACCGTATGATGAATAGTTATTGCATGGATTTACTGTTATAATACTGTGTCGAGAGCTACTGTGAACTGCGATGTATGCAGTCCTTTTGATGGATATTTTTGCTGTATTACTATGAAATGAGAGTTGCTGTGAACTGCGATGTATGCAGTCCTTGTGATGGATATTTTTGCTGTATTACTATGAAATGAGAACTGCTGTGAACTGCGATGTATGCAGTCCTTTTGATGGATATTTTTTCTGTATTACTATGAAATGAGAGCTGCTGTGAACTGCGATGTATGCAGTCCTTTTGATGGATATTTTTTGTTGTATTACTATAAAACGTGAACTGCTGGGTTCTGCAGCCTATGTACTTCGGATTTTGTACCTGTAACTGAGTTTCTATGGATTTACTTACCTGATGCTTCATGATTATGCTGTGAACCGTTTTGCCATGATGTCTACGTTACCGTGTCGTCAATAAACTGTATAACGTTAAAACTAGTTTCAAGATTTCCTGACCCCTATATTTCTGTGGTGTGTGATCGCAGTGTGGTTAGGTATGCACGAACTTATGACATTCGCACTTATAGAAGATTCACACATTTACACAGTTGACGTCATGCAGTGTCAAGGACCTGAGAACCTAGGAGATCCTGTAGCCATCAACGTTCTACTTTATTGTGATACCTGATGTCCATCATTGTTGTTGTTGCGGAGGCCGGAAGTTTTCCTTTTTGAAGATAAGTGGTGTTTCGTTTGTAAACTGTACCACTGTTCTATGTTATCCAGCCTTCCTCAGAACTTAGTCTATTTATTCTATATCGTATTCTATGTTATACGTGCTATGTTTAGGTGGGCGGTTGGGTTGGTGACTTACGTTAGAATATATCCCAGTTCATCCAGGGCCTACGTAAGCGTTCTGTAGGGACATTTTGCGAATTTCCCGCAGTGGAAATTTCCAGCGAGTTTTTGCTGAAGCATTGCAGTCCACTGTGTTTGGTAATCTGTGACATCATTGTTTAGGTGTGACGAACTGTCTTATTGTTGTTATTGTAGTATTTTTTCTTTGTACCTTAGTTTCTCGATGAATACGTTTGTAGTTGT
Source organism: Oreohelix idahoensis (assembly GCA_024509875.1). Classification (NCBI taxonomy): domain Eukaryota; kingdom Metazoa; phylum Mollusca; class Gastropoda; order Stylommatophora; family Oreohelicidae; genus Oreohelix; species Oreohelix idahoensis. The sequence continues at coordinate 38,030 of JAMPIV010015403.1, read as the reverse complement.
CATCTTCTATCTCTCTATTATTTATTTCTATATACATTTTTTGTTTATACACTGTGTTGTTATTTGTCTGGTCAGTCCATTCGCAGTGTCATTGCATTCTTTGCAATATTTTTTCTTTGGTTTGCTTTCTTGTTTTGTTGATTCTGCGAACGTAGTCATTTGTTCTTTATATCTTGTCCTTGTCACTCTTGTTTATTTTTTTATGTTCAGATAATATTATAATGCATATTTTAATAAGTAATTAATATCCGTGTTAACTGTTGGAAAGGTAATTGTACAAGTTCTTAAGCAAGGACTTGCCACCCACTAAGTTGGGATAAAGTTAGTTTCTCCAGAATATTTTACATAAGTTACATATCTTATAAAATTTGACATAATGTCTGGTTTATACCATTTCATTAAACAAGGGAAATCCCTTGGTATGACTACTGAAGAAGTAAGAGAATTCGCACTTGTCGAATATGACAAGGCTCAGAAAATGGAGGCTGAAAAACAGAAAATGGAGGCTGAAAAACAGAAAATGGAGGCTGAAGATAGAAAATTGCAAATGCAGGCCGAAGAAAGAAAACTTCAGATGGAGGCTGAAAAACAGAAATTAGAGGCTGAAGATAGAAAACTTCAAAGGGAGATGGAAGAGAAAAAACTTCACAAGCAAATGGAAATGGAGGGAAGAAAACTTCAGTTGCAAGCTGAGGAGAACCTTAGACTCCACGAGCAAAAGGTATTATCTATGGAGCTGGAGAGGATGAAGGTAGTGAATGGTGTTAATACACAAAATGCTACGGACACTCAAACAACCTCTCATAAGACAAATACTAATTCCTATAAGATCAGATTTCCACCTCTTAACCCTACCTACGATGACGTTTTATTCTACCTGAATAGATTTGAACTTACATGTGAGTCTCATAAGATAGATAAGTCGGAATATTGTGCACGACTTATGGAACTACTTAAGGGTGAAGCTATGTATGCTGTGAGTATGTTGGAGGGGCCTGATAAGAATAACTATGACATTGTCAGAGCGATCTTGTTAAAAAAAACCAACTTGATGAAGACGGTTATCGTCTGCGCTTTAAGTCTCTATTACCAGAGACTGGGAAAGATTTTTCAGACTTTATAACGAATATTCGCCTTACGTTTTCACGTTGGGTTGAACTATCAAAAACCGAACACACATAAGAAGCCCTCATGGACTTATTGCTTCGTGACAAAGTCATGTCGTCAGTTAATGATTCTTTTCTTTCCTTTCTACATGAGAGAAAGCCTACAAACTTGAAAGATATGGAACAATACTGTCGCCAATACGTGACGGCACATCCAAATGTGACTGTTAGCCACTCTCAAGTCAGAGAAGGTTTACCTGTGGCTTCGGCAATACCATATGGCCCTAATATGCGCCGTAGATCTCAAAGTGCTGATCGCAATTTTGGTAGGAGAGATAATCGTGATTTTAGACAGTACCAAGGGGATCCATCACGTAGTGATTCTCCTTCTCCAAGAAACTGGAGACAATTTAACGGACCTCAACATTTTGGTTCCAACAATTCTGGAAATTATGGAAGGGGTAACTACACTAGAGATTATCATACTTACAGTAATTTTTCTCGAAACCAACAACATTCACAAAATAGATATTTTGATCCAAGAGGAAATAGTAATTGCAACAATGCTAACTGGGGTTCAAATCAGAACAATGGTCTCAATAGAGTAAATAACAATGGTATTGTTGCGCACATATTCTTTGGTGGCGCACGGATTACGCATACAAATGTAAAATGTATTTATTTGTCTGATAAAAATATATTTATCTTTGAATGCACGTTTTTCGGTCTAAAGGGACATAATACAGATTAGGCAATGGGTATTCATTCTGTGAGTTATCGCTCCTTGTATCGTTCCTGAAATCGAACTCAGCGTAGGAATCTAGACTTACTTTAATCTATTCTGTGTTTGGTTAGGAATAGATTGTTCTTGCTTCAGAATGTCTATGGCCCGAATCTATGTGTAGTTCTTGTCTATGTAGGACGAGTATGTCTTATATCTTGATATCTTAGGATGTTTAAGTGGAACTATTTTTCTTGTACTGTACTTTAGGGGTCAGGTGCTTTTCGGCGCATGAAGATACGTTAGAGGGTTCTTCGGTGATGGAGAAGCCTATGGCGGGAAGTCATGTCTTAGACCTGCCCAAAGTTTGTGATCTCTTTTGATGATGGGAACGAAGATATTTTCTTCTGAGATGGTTAAATCCATGAGTTCCCTAGTGTTCATTCCATAACGCGAGGAGAAGAGCGTTTTTGTGCTTGCTAGTGTATTCTTATGCTAAGGTAAACGTACTTTTGCTGACTTCGTTCATCATCATCATCTCAACCCATAACCCGTCATGGGTCGTAGGGGTGCCATGATGGAAGCATCAGCAGACAGGGTCCTCCACTGCTCTCTATTCTCAGCAATGCGTACAAGTGTGGAGAAACCGTGTCCTGTCCATTCTTTGATGTTATCAGCCCAGGATTTTCTTTGCCTTCCTCTTCTCCGTTTACCTTCGACTGTTCCCTGGAGGATCGTTTTCGAAAGGGAGTCATGACGAGTTACATGCCCAAACCAGGCAAGCTTTCGACGTTTCACTATTGACAAAAGTGGTTCTTGATGGCCTGCATAGGTGTTTATCTTCTCTCTAACATAGACATTTGTTTTGTGCTCTTTATAGCAAATGCGCAAAATTCTTCTATAACATTTATGCTCGACAGCCTGAATCCTTCGCTCCGTATCTGCAGTGAGTGTCCAGCCCTCACACCCATACAAGAGAATAGATAATACAAGTGATTTGTATAATTTGATCTTCACAGGAAAACTGATGTTACTTTTCCAGATCACATTCAACCTTGTCATGGCAGCTGAGGCCATCTCAAGTCTTGTCTTGATTTCTTTATTTGATCTTCCATCACTACATATAGTGGACCCGAGATATTTAAAGGTGTTAACTTCTTCTAACTTCTTTCATTCCTAGGCTTAAGATGGGCAGACGTTTACATGAATCTACCTATGTCAATATGTCAGAACGACATATTATCTAGCAGCACTGATTATGTTTCTATACAGCAATTATGAGGACAGATTATGCTGACGCTTGTGGAAACTTTGATATTCATGAATTGAATCTTTATTGGAGCTTTGTCGTACATCGTTATGGTGAGCGATGTTTACAAGACTAGAAGCCATTTTGGAATGCTATGTATTGTTGATCATTTACCAGAGAACAGGGACGCCCTTATTATCAGGTGATGATAAAGAGATCATACTTATGATAGGAAAACCTACTATTGGTGGTTTAAGGTATTCTCAGTAATATTGGCTGAACTGTATTTAACGGAATCTTCACTAGAGTGCAAGTTACGTTTATGCTAAAGAGGTTCGGTCTAGGAATCAGGTTGGAGCCTTGTATATTAACTGACAGGATCAGTCAGTAAGGCCTGATGAATATTTATATAAGATATGGAACTCTGAATGCTTGTATACTGATGTTCCATTGTGATTTTCCTCAACATGAATGCCAATTTATTATTGTACATCGTGGGTCAACAATATGCTATTGATGTCGACCTGTGTTCGTGTAACTGTACCCGTTCTGTCAAGTGAGTGCGTCAAATTAAACTATTGAAACGTCCACAGTGGTCTGCATCAGTAACTTCTAGGTACGCATGAATGAGTGTTTGAACCTTCAGTCAACTCCACAGAACAGTCTACACATTCGCGTATTGACATTTATTGCAACACTCATTGTCAACATTGTATTCTTGTCGGGGCCTCATTGTGTCCCAGGACAAGGTGACCTATATACCTGACACTGTGCCCGGTTATTAGAGTTGACCTGTTACACCAATACACCTTTACAACGTGCTCTGATATATACCCAGTTACGAGCAAGAAGAAACAGCCTTTATCAATGTGACCTCAAAAAAGGCGTTTATCAGGTATCAATAGAGATAATAGTTGTGATCGATCTCGATATGGTGGTAGATCTCCAAATGATAGATCGCATCGCCATGCTAACTCTGCTCAACAAGAGCCCCAGGTTATTGGTAATCAATGTAACAATAATAATAGTGTCTCTAATGCTACTAGTGGTTAGTGCACTGGCTTCCTAGCGCAGTGGTCTATGGTTCGATCCCCAGATGAGGCGGAAAAATTTTTAGGCCACAAACGGCTCCTGGGTCGACCCAGCCCCAAATGGGTACCAGAGCTACTCTGGGAAGGTTAAGGCGGCCGGCGTGATGCCGACCACATCACCCCTCGTGTGCCGACGGTCAAGATAATATGGGCCTAACACCATATTCCCAATATGCCTAAATGGGCGTGTAACGGGTTCCTTTACCTTAATGCTACTGCTTGCTCTGCTTTCGATTTCGAGAGAGCATCTCAGTGCCCTGAGTGCACAACTTTGTTCCAGCCTACAGCGGTGACTACCTTGAGTTGCGGTCATCCTCTACCTACTCTTCCTGCCTTGTCTGCACATGACGGAAGAGGGTCTCTTACCCTACACAAGGGATTTGTAAATAGTAATCCCGTCTCAGTACTCTTTTATTCCGGATGCACGACTGTTCGGATTAGACAGTCTCTAGTTCATCCATCTTGCGCTACTTGTAATATGGTGAAATGTGTGACATTCGGTGGGACAGTTGAGACTTTTCCGACTGCCATAGTCTACATTGCCACACCATTTTTCACTGGTTATATACACGCATGTATGCTCAGAGCACCTATCGCCGACCTTACTGTCGGACAGATTCATGGTATAAAGATATGTACGCCGGTAAAAATTGCTGCTTGGGAGCGGCAACATAACCTTACTTCCTCCACGCTAACGCCTATGCCAAAATCCTATCACCAGGTACATTCTGCTAACGTGATACATTCTGCTAATGTGGTGCAATCTTGCAGTATTGATGATACTATTGTTCATCATGCTAATTTTGGTGCTTCTTTTAGCCCAGTTCGACACACCTCAGTACGTCGTTACTCTAACTTTGATTCTCCTCTAAATACTATTATAGAAGAAGATCCTTCAGTTTTGACTGACACACACACTAACTTGATAGCTACGACTGAATCTACATCCAGTCACGTTGATTGCAACTTCTTTTCTGCTATGACTAGTGTTTTCTTTGCCACATGTGCAGACTTGGTTGTTGGTACATGTCTGTACCTTGTGGGTTTCTTTGCGTCTCTTATTGGGCTGGTTGGCTCAGTGTCTTCGTGCTTTTCGACTTTTTGTCGCACGTTCTGCTTTCCGTATAAGCTTCAACACGGGTCCAAGTTTGCTACGGTCTGGTTTTACACCTTTATGTTATATTTCTTGCTTTCTTCTTTGCCCAGTACACAGGCTATGACTTCAGTTCAGCCTTTGAGATGTATGCTTTTGTCAACTGCGTTTCCTTTGTCTTGCGCGGGGTCTCAGATTGTCAGCTATCATGACACTCTTAATCATCATTACCATCTTCTAGATTTGCCTTTTGATGTCGGTATCATGGTATGTTCACGACTTTTCCACACATCTTTTCTCACTGCTATTTTTCTCGAACACTTTTATCACCCTATATAACTTATGGTTCCAGGTTAGACTGTGCTACTTTCTCTGTTACCTTTTCTCGTGCAACGGAGGAAGGTTTTATTAACATCTTACAGTGGTCGTAAGTTTACACAGCCACATTTGGTAGGTTAAATTTAAAGTTAACTTTTTTCCTTTATAAAAACCTACCGTTATTAAAATAGAAATTTTCATTCATTTTTCACATCTACGGCCTTTTCTTGAGAATCAGAGCTGCTATGTTACTTGATTAAGCTGTTACTCTACAACCTGTTGTATGTGTTGCCTTGTGCCAGTTTTGCTGTTCAAGTGAAGACAGTCGGAATTTTGACGCTACAGTAGATGATTTTGTGTCTTCATGCTCACAGGATGTTCCAAGACTGCTGGAGCTTTTTGATATTGATAGTGTATGATTAATTTAGGACATTGTGTTATTTCATTTTCATGCACCATGTCATTACCATATTATTATTATATGACTATGTTTTTGATAAACGTTGTACGTATGATAACTGTATTGATAATACCATTTAAACTTAACTTATCATTGCGATACATTTCGGTATTGTACATTTAAAAAAGGTGTTTTTTCTGACAGTGTGAGGTATTTTCTTTACCCAGCGCTTGGTTGTGCGCCAGGGGTAACTATTTATAGCGGTATTATTATTATTTTTTTTATGTCTATAATAGGTTCATTATTAGTACTGAGTGAGTTTATTGGCGTGTTTAAATTGCCTATTATGCGCTATTAGGTTGTAGCTTTCTTTGGTGTTTTTGGGATATATATGCATTGCCTTTCTGTTCTATGCTGTTTTGTCATAATTTTATTTCTTTATACAATGCATTGTTTAATTTAATTGTTACTATGACGTATCATTGCTTTCTTTCCCTATTCTCATTTCATTGCTTTCTTTCTTTGCTGGTCATTCTACATTTCATCTCTTCTTTTCACTTTCCACTTATTGTTTCATCTTCTTCTTCTTTGATCCTTAGCCGCCGACCGTCAAAGCAGTCAGTGGCCATTACGCCTGGTGGCGTCTTGTAGGGCAACAACAAATTGATTCCACTCTGCTCGGTCGGCGGCCATCCTTCGTACAGTGCCCCAACTCTGGTTCATTCTTTGCATCTCAGCCTCCACAGTCCTCCGCCAAGTTGTTTTTGGTCGGCCTCTCTTTCGTTTTCCTTCAGGGGTCCATAGCATAGCTGTTCTTGTGATGGCATCGGGGTCTCTTCTGAGGACATGGCCAACCCAGCTCCAGCGTCTGCCAGCTATGATGGTGTGCATGTCCTCTTGCTTGCTCCGAGTAAGCAGATCTTGGTTGGTGATGGTATTCGGCCAAAAGATTCGGAGAATTTTTCTTAGGCATGTTGTGTGAAAAGAGGACAATTTCGACATTTCCTTCTCTGTAACTCTCCAGCTCTCCGCGCCATAGAGAAGCACAGAAAGCACACAGCTCTGATATAATCCTAATTTTGTGCTTGTGCTGTACTGAGAGGACTTCCAGATGTTGTTTAGACTTAAAAAAGGCTGCTCTTGCTTTGTTCATTATGTTGTTGATGTCTCTGCTTGCTCCGCCGTCTGGTGTTACTATGCATCCTAGGTATGTGAAGGCATCTGTCTGTTCCAGTTGCTGATTCCTTACTGATATGGGCTCAGGGTTGCTCACATTGAGCGTCATGACCTCTTTCTTCTCCAGACTGATGTTCAGGCCAACCTGCTGGCCATACTTATTCAGTCCATCGGTTTTGTCTTGAATGTGTTGATGTGAATGCGCGAGCAGTGCAATGTCATCTGCATACTCCAGGTCTTTCAGTGTAGAAAATGTTGTCCATCTAATTCCTCTTGGACTGCCCTCTGTTGTCTGGCGCATCACCCAATCTATGACTGTCAAAAATGATGTTGTTGATTAGGGCATCCCTGTCGTACTCCTGTCTTCACTTCAAAGGTTAGGTTGCTCTGCCCAATGCTACACGTAAAGTTGGCATAAAGGCTTTTTATGATTGACACTATGCAGCTTGGAATTCCATAAGTCCTCAGTATTTTCCATAAACTGTCCCTATGTATACTGTCAAAAGCCTTTTCAAAATCAACGAAATTAATGTACAGCTGTCTTTGCCATTCTGAGCACTGCTCTATAATGTTCCTGAGGGTAAATATATGATCTACACATCTTCTGTTCTTTCTAAATCCTGCTTGTTCTTTCCTCAGTTTGTGGTCTACTGCTTTTGAGATTCTCTGTATAATTATCCTGCCTAGTATTTTGCTGGGAACTGAGAGAAGAGTTATTCCTCTCCAATTATTGCAGTCTGCAAGATCTTCCTTCTTGGGCAATTTGACAATTATTCCTTTTCTCCACTCTGTTGGTGTTGTCCCTGTTTTCCAGACTTGGTGCAAATAGTGGTTCTAATAGTTCTGCTGCTCGCTCTGGGTCTGTGTTAAATAGCTCTGCATTTAAGTTATCATGACCAGGAGCTTTTCCATTCTTTAACCCTTTGATTGCTGTGATGATTTCTTCTTTTCGTGGGATCTAGTATTAACATCTAGATCATTTTCAGCCTCAGGAACATTCAATTGTGTCTCTGGTGGTTCCTTATTCAGAGTTTCTCTGAAATGCTCTGCCCATCTTGTTTCCTGTCCCTCTACTGTCGTGATGAGATTTCCGCGCTTATCTCTTACTAATGTAATATTGTTTGCACCTCGTTTTCCACTGATGATTTTAGTTATTTTGTATACTGTGCTTTGTTCATTTCTCAGTGCTGCCTGTAGCAAAGTTGATTTTGCTGGGGAGGTTATGATGGTATCCTAAAAAAGAATGAAAAGGTGTCTGCTATAACCGTGTGAGGTCAAGCACATGTAGGTCTCTGCCTCTATAGATGATGATGATGAATTATATGCAGAGAACCTAAAGCTACCTCCCTAGGTCTCACACGGTCAATCTTCTGGCTCTAGTGTATGGTGTATGGTGTACCTAGTGTCTAGGGGAGAAATGAATGATGGTACACAACAATCAAACACTTTAAGTTTCTATTAAAGAAGTTAATAACTAGCAGTTAAGTTTTTCTTTGAACAAATATTTACAATTTATTTTGCCTGTCCATTCATAGCTTGTGGACAGGTCTTTGAAAATAAGGACAAGATAGTTTACAGAAAAGAACAATTAAAAATGTTGGGACAATCTGCCCAATAACTAAAAGTTATTATGTAGTTATAAATGTCCTTCCTGTATGAAATATTAAATTAGTTCACTTTAGTTATCTAATTTATAAATGTCCTTCCTGGATGAAATATTACAGAGTTCACCTTAGTTATCTACCGGGAGAGTCACTGTATATGAGGGCTGTAGTTCATCCTACCCCCATAAAATTCCTGTGTAATATTTTGAAACACAAGAAAATGTCAGAGATGCCCCAGATGTTTTACTCTTCACCTGGGAGTCCTTGTTGTAAGATAATTCAGTGGGTAGTTACAGAAATTTCAAGTTCAACACTCGCCAAAGCTCCTACTGGATATTCGACAGCATATAAGTCTGGTTGGAGACTGGTTGGCGTTTATAAGCACTCAGCAGGTTTCCTGTCACCAGCCGGCAACAGGAATATAGACCCACTGCAACAAAAGGACACCCTGGCCTTTTATCTCTGATCATTTATTCTAACACTTAATTTCCTACGTGGGTATGGGGTCAGCCTCGCGTGCCTTACAAAAGCACTCGCCCCGAATTGTACAGGACTCCCACCTGGTTGTGACCACACCTCAAGTCCTTATAGTAGATACGCCACTGTACGTTCACATACTTTTCCTCCATACAATAATGTGGAGTAACCACATTTCCTGTGATATGATCTTCTTTTCTTTTCACTTATATTTGCTTCAGGCATGTAAACAGTGTTCATTGAACACAGAGGCTTACTAATTTATTTTAATACAATAATATGTCAACATAATTATAACAACATACATCAGTCAGATACCGTTTAATGTGTGGACTCAACAATGTCTGCTTCCGACATGTCCTTCACTTTTTCCCTAATAGCAGTATCTAACTTTGTAGTTGGACCAAGCATATTAAATTACATAAAATATCCTTACCACAATCAAGAAATATATAAACAAATGACGCTGATTTGGTGAAGAAATGGTCTCAGCTTCCTCCGAACTGCACAGACTGTGAATTTATTCTTTATTTAAGTTTAAAATTAACACAGCTGTTTTTCAGCGTATCTGTATACAAATTTTAGTTCAACTGGCAATGAATAATCAAAGCCTTTTGCTAATATCTACCAGCACTAGCCAATCGTAACGTTCTACTACTTGAATTCAAATGCAGTTTGAATGAAAAACCCAAAACAATTTTGAATAACTGGTGGTCGATTGGTCCGTCTGCTCTAGTCATGCCCAATACAAAAGATATCACGTTTAGGATTACATTTCTCCTACCGTTCCCCTTTCCCATTCATACTCTGTTCACCCCAAGCGAATTTGAATGTACCTCCCTGCCTCTTTTACCAGCTCGCGTCCCCCTAACGTTACCAAAAAGCATGAGCAGGAACGCCAGTGTGTCTGGTCGTGTGTTCTTAGATATTAGTATTTCTTCAATAACTTCTCTAATACTGGGACTATCATATATTTTAAAGTACATTCTTACTCAGCTAACTTATGGGGAACTTTATAATGGTTTAAAATTTCCAATTTTGTCATCGTCTATCGTCAACTAAAATTTTACACAAGTCCGCCATATTTCCTCTCCTTCGTCTTGCGAGCATGTATTTTTTCAAATAACTAACTTGTTTTAGTTACGTCAGAAATGCTACCACTAGGAGGAAATAAAATTGTCTGCGTGGTTATGCCTTGGCTGGCTTTTCCGCAGTGTGAATATATGCGTTGCAGACTGTGTCAGCGAAGCGGGGGGGTAGACGGGGTGGGTTAATAATTTGCGTTACTAGTTAGCATTGTATCGTGTAATATTACTAAAAAATGTAAGGATTACTACGGATTTTGCTACAAAGTTGACAGAAAGTGTTACTTCAGATAGCTATATTGCGGTATGCTTCCGCCAATAGTTAATTGTAAGGCTAGACTACAAAGTGTATACAGCAGATTGGGCAAAAGTTAAATATTAGTAGTGTTTGTCGAAAACGAAACTAAAGCTTGTCAGACGTTTTCCGTGAAATCGTTCTATAGGCTTAGCACTGTACAAAAAGCAGCGCTGCTGGCTTCGAAGATGCCAACCGTCAGACACATGCGGGCTAATGTATTTATTATCGTTTTATGCCTAAATCGTACTGAATTGAGCGTTTATTCTCGCATATTTTGCTACACTGCCTCTTCTGCCTGTCTTGCAAGGTCATCCAGAAATGTCCTTTTGTTAGCACGGGTTTGACGTTTAACTTCTTTGTCCAGCTGACTGTACTGTTCACTATATATTGCCTTTAACCTGGGAGACTTAGCTTCTGTTTTCTTTCTTTTCATTTCTTTTCTCTTCGCTATGGTGTTTAGCGTATCTGGTGTTATCCAGTCTTGGCTCTTTTTTTCCTGGAATCCCAAGCATGACTTGCTGCTTTCCTTGTATATTGTTGAGATGGTGTTGAATCTCTGGTCAACATCATCGGTCTCTGTTCTTTCCTGGCTTTTGATAATCTCATATCTTCTCTTTACGTCGACCACGAAAGCTTTTCTGGTGAGGGGGTCTTTCAGTTTCGTGATGTTGTATCTTTTCTGTTTGACTGCAACTGGTCCAACAGCTCTGAGTTTTCACTTTCAGTCTTGCTACTACTAGGTGATGATCACTTCCCACATCTGCGCCTTTTCTTACTTTCACGTCTTGTAGTGCATGTCTCCATCTGCCATTGATCATTATGTGATCTATCTGGTTTCTGTCTCGTCCGTTTGGTGATTCCCATGTTAACTTGTGCACTTCCTTGTGTGGAAAAAGTGTTCCTCAAATGACCAGGTTGTTAATACTGCAGAAGCTTATTAATTTGTCCCCATTCTCACTTGCTGTTCCACTGCCGCATTTCCCCATTACTCTTTCGCTATAATTATTGTGTGCTCCCACTTTCGCATTTAGGTCTCCCATTACTATAATGCGATCGTACCTGGGTGTAGTTTCCATTTCTTTTTGTACCTGTTGATAGAACTCGTCCTTGATCTCTTCATCGCTGTCATTGTTTCATAGTTAATCTGTATTTTATATACTTCATCTTTGTTTGAATTTGATTCTCTTTGCATACTTCACCTTCATACTCTACACATACTTCCATCCCTCTATTGTTGATTTAGTAATAGGACTTAACATAGTGTAATTCTTTGTTGTAGATATTAGAATTTCATCGACCTCGCATTTTTGTTCCATTTTTTTCAAAAAAAAATGATATCATTTTTTCCCCAGGGGACGGTGTAATCTGTTAAGTCATAATTTGTTAATTAGAGTTAAGTGTTAAAGATTTTTATGTACAGGGTGGATTTTTGTACACACGCTGGTAAGCACGCTCTTAGTGATGAGATGATTTTTTTAGTTGGGGGCTTTGTGCTCTGTACTTTTGTCTTGAACATTGCTCAACCGAGTAGGTGTTAGTTTTTTTTAAAGAAATATGATAAAGAAAGTGTTCGAATGTTCTTAGTGATAATTTTGGGGAATAGACGGTTGAGCTGAGTTGTAATCTCACGCAGTTAGTTCGTGCATGAGTAATTTTTTACTGAGTTGTACTGAGATACGGAAATCTGGAGAGTTGGTTGCTGGCAGGGCTTCGAGATGGTCGCCCCATCTCGCTAGTGCGTTCCAGTGTGTTGTTTTTCTTTCCTGTGAAGGGGAGAGTTTGATATTGAAGATATCTTTTGAGGCCATGGATTGTACCGGCCATTATTATTATGATTCATATTTCCTATGATGGATTTTCCCCTGTGATTTGGAATAGATATATTGTGCTCAGAGCTGCTGTTTGCAACCGTTTGATGAATAGTTATTGCATGGATTTACTGTTATAATACTGTGTCGAGAGCTGCTGTGAACTGCGATGTATGCAGTCCTTTTGATGGATATTTTTGCTGTATTACTATGAAATGAGAGCTGCTGTGAACTGCGATGTATGCAGTCCTTTTGATGGATATTTTTTGCTGTATTACTATAAAATGTGAGTTGCTGGGTTCTGCAGCCTATGTACTTCAGATTTTGTACCCGTAACTGAGTTTCTATAGATTTACTTACCTGATGCTTCATGATTATGCTGTGAACCGTTTTGCCATGATGTCTACGTTACCGTGTCGTCAATAAACTGTATAACGTTAAAACTAGTTTCAAGATTTTCTGACCCTTATATTTCTGTGGTGTGTGATCGCAGTGTGGTTAGGTATGCACGAACTTATGACATTCGCACTTATAGAAGATTCACACATTTACACAGTAGCAGAAGTGACGGCCTGTGTGGCCTGCTGAGGTTGTTTAAAAAAAT
>JAMPIV010015403.1:0-15000 GCA_024509875.1 Oreohelix idahoensis | reverse complement strand
CAAATGAGCATAGGCCTTCAACAAACACATGCCAAGTCCTCCCGTCACGTGAACATATAAGGAGGGGAAACCCGAGGCCTGTAAACAGTAAATAAATAAACAAACAACACACAAAGGTTGTCTTCTTTAGTTTGGTGACATCCAGCCTCTTTTGAGTTTTCTTCCCCTGAGGGCGCCTGGCTGGTTGGATACGAATTTTAAGTTTAGATACAATGAGGCGATGATCAGTCCAACATTCGGCACCAAACATGGACTTGGTCACCCGGACATCTTGCCTGTCCTTCTTCCTAACAATTACATAGTCAATTAAGTGCCAATGCTTTGAGCGAGGGTGCATCCAGGAGGTCCTGTTGCGGGTAGGAAGTCGAAAAATGGTGTTGGTGACAAGGAGGTCATGTTCTGCGCAAGTCTGGAGGAGAAGAAGTCCATTGCTGTTACAGCGACCCACGCCGTACCTTCCAATAGTGCCATTCCAGGAGATGTTATCTGAGCCTACTCTTGCATTAAAGTCACCAAGAATGATGAGCTTATCTGCTTTAGGAACTGATGCAATGACTGCATGTAGTTCTTCGTAAAACTTATCTTTGACGTCATCCTGGTTTGTCATAGTTGGTGCATACGCGCTAATGATGGTGGCATGTTTTCTTCCATAGAACAGGGGGATCTTGACCGTCATCAGTCAGTCATTTATTCCCTTTGGGGGCCCCGCTAACTTGCTGACAATTGCTGTTTTGATTGCAAATCCAACCCCTGCTTCTCGTCTTTCTTCAGTTCCTCTTCCGCTCCAAAAGAATGTATAACCTGCACCCTTTTCGCAAAGTTGGCCCTCACCTGCAAGTCGAGTTTCACTCAGTGCTGCTATGTCAATGTTGTACCTGGCCAGTTCTCTCCCAATCTGGGCAGTTCGTCTCTCAGGTCTGTTTGCTTTAAAGTCTTTGTCAAGGAGAGTGCGCACATTCCATGCGCCTAGAATGAGGGGGAAAAATCTGTCCTTTCTTTTTCTTATATGTCGCCCACCGAAGTAGGGTACCCACCAACCGCGGTAAGCTGGTTAGGTAATGGTGGAGCAGGCAATGTTTAGGGCACCTTTTCTAGCCCCTTCCTCATGCCATGAAGGTGAGCAGTGCTTTCTAAAGAGGGCTGCTCAGTCACTCAGGGGGCTGCCGAATCCCACTGCTGCTCCGATCAGTGGAAGACGACCATATGGCCTGAGCCGCCTGTGTGTAGGTCTGCGACTACGACTGCCAGCGTACCCACGCCTGCCGCTTCGCCGCTCGCCCATCGCCACAGGACTTGTTGTGAGTGGATGGATGAATGGGTTAAAGAGTGACTTGCGCGGTGATTTGGATTAAAGTGAGAAAGAGTTGCGCAATTCGTCGACCTCACTCTCTCGCCTGGGTCCATCTCAATCCAGTGGCAAGACAAGTCAAGACGACTGGAGATGAAGTCAGGTGCAGTGGATGACCAGGGCTTTCTACGTGCCTCGCCGTGCTCCTTACGCTCCACAGCGCGTTGCTGGTAATCGCCGTCATGCCCGTTGAACCAACAGGTGGTTTCTTCCGCGCAGTCTATCGAATCCAGTCTTCGCATGCATGGGTAGGCAGACCCTAACTCACCGAAGGTTTATAACCATTCGGCTACCCTCACCTAGTTTAGCCGGATATGTACCATAGGACGACCTAGACTAATTATAGACGCAATCACTTCTACAGTATTCCCTCCTTATATGTTTATGTGTTTATTAAAAAAAAAAAAATACCAAGAAACCTACAGTCTATACTTTACTTATTCTCATTCTTCTATCATTTGCTGGACACAGTGTTAAGGCCTTTGTCATGTGTAATCTGGTCTACACTGTTGTATAGTGGAACTGCAGAAGTGATTGCGTCTATAATTAGTCTAGGTCGTCCTATGGTACATATCCGGGTCACGGAGTGTTCGCGCTAGACCTCTGTCAGTGAAGCATTATTTGTGTAATGCGGAGCTGGCAGAGTGGATAAGTGGCGATTCGCTACCGTGGCTAGGCGGTTGGGTGCCGTTCGGAAGGTCCTGGTTCGATCCTGGTAAGCCTATCACTTCTGTTGTTTTTCTGTTGTCTGGTCTTCTACTTCTTTATTTCTCACTGAGTGCCTGATAACTACCTTTGTGTGTTGTTTGTTTATTTATTACCTCCCGTCACGTGCCATCATCTCAAGTTCTTTCTACGTTCTCCTCATCATTTTCACATCTGTTTCCAGCTCTCTTCTCCGTGTGCTTCTTGGTCTACCTCTGCCTCTCTTGCCCTGGAGGTTCCAGAACAAGGACTACCTTGTAATGCTATCAACAGGTTTTCTCACTGTGTGTCCTATCCATCGCCATCGTCTTCTTCTCATCTCTTGTTCCACAGCCCTTGTCTGGTTCTTGTCATCAGTTCCACATTGGTAACCTTGTCATACCATTTTAATCCTTCTATTCTACGCAAGCACCCATTTATGAAAGTCTGTAGCTTTCTGGTTGTCTTCTTTGTTGTTCTCCATGTTTCAGAGCCATATAATAAATAGTACTGACTTCACATTTGAGTGGAAGATTCTTATTTTCGTGTTGGATCCGATTTCTCTGATCTCCATATACGAGTATTTCCCAATGCAATGAAAGCTCCTCTTGCTTCTTGTATTCTTATTTTGATATCACTGTCTGTCCCTCCAACTTTGTCTATATTGCTGCCAAGATGTGTGTACGATACTACATCTTGTGTTGGTGCTTCTTCAAGTTCAACCCTGTTATCATTACCTGCATTTATTCTCATTATCTTTGTTTTTTCCCCTGTGTATTTTCAGACCCAATTGCTGTGACCTCTCATCGAGTGTTTTCAATTTGCCCTGCATCTGATTACGGTTATGGGACAGAAGAGCCAAGTCATCAGCAAAATCCATATCATCAAACTGCTTAGTGAGAGTCCACTGGATTCCATTTCTGGTGTGTCTTGTCGATGTTCTTATAACCCAGTCTATTGCTAGTAAGAAAAGAAATGGAGACAAGAGGCATCCCTGTCGCACTCCCGTTCTTATCCCAAACGGTTCTGTAAGCTGTCCTTCATGAAGAACTCTGCATGTCATGCCTTCTTATGTTTTCTTTATTAAATTAATGATCTTCAGGGGAACTCCATAATGCCTCATCAATTTCCAAAGTTATTCTCTGTCTACACTGTCAAATGCCTTTTCTTAGTCCACAAATCCAATGTACCTTGTATAGTGGTGAATTTCATTCCAGACTTTGTTCAACTATTATTCTCAAAGTGGCTGTACAGGATCTGTTTTGTCGAAAACCTGCTTGTTCATCTCTCAGTGTCTTGTCGATGGACTCTTTTAATCTCTCGAGGATAATCCTGTTTAATACTTTTCCTGGCACTGATAGTAACATTATTCCTCTTTAATTTGTAAATTTCCCTTCTTAGGCAACTTAACCAGATATCCTTTCTTCCATTCTGCTGGTATCTCTTCCTCTTCCCAAACTTTACCATGTAATTTATGTATCATCTCTGCAGCCATGTCGATACCTGCTTTGATGGCCTCTGCTGGAATGCCATTTGGTTCAGCCGCTTTTCCATCTCTTTGAAGCTTTATGGCTTTCTTTATTTCTTCCTTCGTTGGTCTTTCACATACCTTAATGTGTGTAATATGTATTTATTCAGCTGCAACACTTCCTTAACTCTGAGGGAGATGTTTACTTCATTCTAACAGAATATCCCTTTCAGAGGTGTGACGGTATTGCCTCCCCTGCTTTGCAGTAGTGGTCCAACAGTGGCTAAAACTCAAGACTATCTAAAATGGGCTTCAAATGTGTCTACCTTCGCACAAGATTACTCTTGGCAGAGATGTAGATAGAAGGTTGATGACACTTCTATTACAAAGTGAGTCTTCACAAGATATTCAGAATAAGCGAGAACAATACTGCTTTGGCTGAGTATGTTAACTCTGTAATTCTGCATACGCGTTTGTGAAGGATTAAGCACTTATTACTTTCAGCTCGTTTAAGCCGCCCCCCCCCCCCCCCCGATTTACTCAGTTTAATTCTATTATTCTAGTATAGTTCTGTTTAGAGTGTGTGTCGTAATTTGACTGAGACAAACATGCAGTAACTTTAAAATGATTAAATCAAAGTTAAATTTGTAATATTACAAATAACACAATTTAGGTTTTAACAGTTGGAAAATAATTTGAATAGCTATGAATCAAGAAAAGTTATCATCACAGTCTTTATGGAATGTGAGATGTTACAAGAAGTTCAAGTGGAAGCATATATTTGAAGTTAGCTGCCAAGGACGGTTCTGCTCTTTCTTATGGGTTGGTTCTTTTCACTCTGCTCACGCTCGTCTCTGATCAAGGTTGTCGGGGGTAGCTCGTTTCCCAGAAATGTCAAGGAGAGTCTACCACGTGGGTCCTTCGTCTTAAAGCTTAGGCCACGGTTCCCTTCTTGTTTCAGAGATAGTAATTTCTGCTGGTACCACCAATAACTATGCTAAAAGAATAGAACGAAACGCTCTTCTGAGTATGGCGTTTTCCACCCCATAGTTATGGGTTCCTATCTTCCCATACCACCATCTCAATTACTCAGACTCTACCCTCGATGAAAATTAAATTTAATGCCTCTAGATAAAACTTTCTTTACATTTAAATAGAATAGCTTTCATAGTTACTTTATATTTAAATGTAAAGTTTAATAATACAGATAGAGTCTGTTTACATATGCATCTCCACTGATTGAAAGCTGTTCACAATATAAATTGAATATGTTTTCATTTATGTTTTACACTGATTGAAAAGTGTGAAACTTCCATTACTTTAAAATGAACATTTTCACATAGACATTTACACTGGTTTAAGCTTGAAAACTTACATTAAATTTAAAATGACAATGTTTATAGGGACATTTACACTGCTTTGAAAATGTAAGTATTATACTTAGAATGTACATCATTTCTTTCATCTTTCCCTCCCTGCTTCATAGGGAACCTGGAACTACTTTATGCATTAGTTCACTGTACCAAACTATCAATAACGTAATCAGCAACCCGTGCAGTGGTTGTTCATGAATCATCATTCTATACGCTGAGATTGCCAGCCTCAAATGACTGACATCCACAAACGAGTTTCACATATTAAAATTCACATGATAATATATATATATTATATATATGTTAGTTCACATGTTAGTAATAAATATTAAATGTAAATCACAACTTACGCCAATCCTGACTCACATACTTTTTTAAAATTCACATGATAATATATATATATTATATATGTGATGGGGCGGAAAAGACGCCCGCCCCCTACCTGTTTCTAGGCAGATTTATCGCCCATATTTTCGATGTGCGCGAAGCATGCTTGGATGTAAATTCTTCAAGATTGATGAAAAGGCCATAATAAAGCCTTAAAATTAATTGTGGTGTATAGTTGTGAGTCATATTTGATATTCGTGTGTTATATTAAATAGCTGTAGGTCTTATTTGTGTTTTCGCTATTCCTAAAGCGATAATCGCGTGTGATATTTAAGTAGCCAAGATTAATACGCCCAGCGCGCAGTAAGTGAGTGATGCGCCATAGGGCCTATATAAGAAGCGCCTAGCCGGCGAATGAGCGATATTGCAAGAACCGCCGAGAGAGAACGAAACGAGGCGCCCTGTGTACCCACACAGAAGAACACAAAGACATTTCCTTTGGAAACACATCTATCTATATCACTAAACATTAAAATAGCCACATCGATATTATTTCCGAATTATATAAAACTAATGCTAATTTAAATTAACTCACGTGTCATGTCTTTGTGTTATTCTGTGTGGGTACACAGGGCACCTCGTTTCGTTCTCTCTCGGCGGTTCTTGCAATATCGCTCATTCGTTGTTGTTGTTGTTGTTTTCGTCTACTATGCTGCTGTAATACCCTGTTCAACCTGAAAGTTTGGTTATAATTGGGGTATATAGGGTGTTATCGTCTTCACTGGTATCTCGTTCGTAGTCCTGGAGGTGATTGGTCCTGAAAAGGACCACTAGCTGGCTGTCTGGGTTCCTCTTTGTCCGTTTGTGGTGCCGTATCGCGCTCATGGTGTTTTTTGTGTCCTGCCTCACTATCTGGCTTGTTTGATTTTGTGTGTTTCATTCGTTGTGCGTTGTCCCATGACTGTCTTTATAGTGTGTTTGGTAGGGCCTCATTCATGGCTGCACATGCTCTTTCTTGATTGCGTATCATTTGGTGTACGATTTCGATTCTCATTTTGTCTTTCGTTTCTTTGTTTTGTTCTCTAGTTTTTGTAAGGATATCCTCAACGATCCTTCTCTCTGTTTCAATTCTTTGGAGGATTTCTTCGTTCTCTTCTTTTATCTTTGTGAGTTTGGCGATGTCGACTTCTATCTCGTGTTTGATGGATTTTGTTTCCTGTAGCATTGCCTGGGCGCTCTGTACCATTTCTCTGACACTCTGCATATCTATTACGTCTTCACCTCTGTCCTTGTCGTCTTCGGGAGCCTGCTTGCTTCTGTTTTCGTTCTGCAGTTTCCTTTTCATTTCGTTGATTTCAGTGGTCAGCTTGTGTAGCTGTCGTCTGTCAATCGTGCGCTGTTTTTCTGCAGCATCCGCAGTCACTCTGTGTTTGGCCTCTTTGAAGGGTATGTTTTTAGACACGGCCTCCTTCAAGATGCTCTTAGTTTCCTGGAACACAGGGCATCCTCTGTACCTTGCCCCGTGGTTTCCGTGGCAGTTTGCACAGGTACGGTTTGCGTTAGTTTCTTTGTAGTTGCGGTCCTCCTTTGCCCTGGGGCAGTCGCCATATTGGTGACTACCCGCACAATACCGGCAAACTGCATCTCTCCTGCACGTTTTCTTTGTTAGCGAAAACTGCTGGCAGTTAGAGCACTGCATGACCGGCGGGATAAAAGCCTCTGTCTTTTTTGAAATAGTTTCGAGCGTCAGTTTCTCAGGTCTTGTCGGCCCTTCGACGGTTACCACAATCAGGTTTGTGTCTTTGTTGTTCCATGTTTTTAGCCTTTCGACCTGAGTGAATTTGATGTCTGCGTTTTCGGTCTGAAGTTTGTTGTGAACCTCGCTTGCGGGCCATCTGGTGTCCACCCCTCTTACGACAAACTTCTTTGTAGTCTTGTTGGTCTCCATCACTACTTTTATCTGGTGAGGCAGCATGAATTCTTTCGGTCCTGCCTCCAGTTCTGTCATCAGTGCAGTTGATTTTTCCGTGCTGTTGAGCGAAAGCACAACCCCCTTTTCGTGCCTCCGTACCTTAGCGATGCCTCTCTTGCCAGTTATTGCTTCTAGGATAGTGATTACTTTGTCGTCGGGTAGGGCCCTGAGCGAGGCCTCACCTCCAGACATCTGAGTGATCTTAATTATTCTCTCCTGTAGTGCCACGTTAGAGACGGCATTTTGTTGCTTGCGAAGTTGGCATGTTCCAACTTCTGTCTCAGATTGAGTGTGCGGTCTGCGGGACTGATTCACATTCTGGCTCGTCTGCATCTGGTCAAGTTTCACCGGTGTTGGCTGGTCACTGTATGATGTAGACTCGACAATGACATCTCGTTTTGTCGGTGGATTGATTTTGTTGGGTTTTAATGCATTGTTACCCTCTGTTTTGTGGCCGTTTTTTGCAGATGTTGCCTTGTCACTGCACAATGTAGCTACCGCCTCGACACCTTGTTTCAGCGGTGATGTTGCTAGGTCTGGTTTCGGTGCTTGCTTGTCATCTGTCTTCGAAGCTTTGAGTCGATCATCGGTCGTTGTGTCAAAGTTTGCGTTGAACGGCTTCTGAGAAGGATCGGCCACGACGCTATTAGTTGGAGTATTCGTGCTCTCTGGTTGACTCTGTTTGTTCTTTGCAGGTTCTTGTTTGATGCTGCTGACAAGTGTTTGAGGGCTTGTATATACTTTCCTCTTTTTCGCTTGTTGCTTGGTACGAGTCATTTTGGTATACTGCTAACGTATAATGATCTGTTGGGTGAGCGCTGTGTACGTCCTGAAAAGGACGCTGGTTATAGTGCTGTCTTCGTTGTACGACGATGATGTTGATCATCGCTCATTCGCCGGCTAGGCGCTTCTTATATAGGCCCTATGGCGCATCACTCACTTACTGCGCGCTGGGCGTATTAATCTTGGCTACTTAAATATCACACGCGATTATCGCTTTAGGAATAGCGAAAACACAAATAAGACCTACAGCTATTTAATATAACACACGAATATCAAATATGACTCACAACTATACACCACAATTAATTTTAAGGCTTTATTATGGCCTTTTCATCAATCTTGAAGAATTTACATCCAAGCATGCTTCGCGCACATCGAAAATATAATATTAAATGTAAATCACAACTTACGCCAATCCTGACTCACATACTTTTTTGCTCACATGAATAAAAGAGACTTGAATCGGCCTCCTACACGCGGCTGGGGTGTCGTTAATTTAATAAGTTCCCTCTCTGACTTTGTGTGTGGTCCTTCAGTTTTCTAAGTCCCGGTTGCCCTATTTACAATGTTAGAGATTTCCTGGGCTATATTGTAAGTCCTGATAAATACTCCCAATAAAAAGGTGTCCGGTATTTTAAGAAGGAATTCTGAATTCTAATTCTTCACTGTAGCAGTCTGGTGTCTTGGTGAGCGATTTCTCAAGTGAAATAGCTTGAGAAAATGGTCAGATTATATTTCCTGCCTTCCCACGCCTTCGTTTGTTATGAGCTATCAAAAAATTCCAATCGTATTCAAACAGGCGGGTTATGGGGCAATTTCAAAATATTCCGACATCGGATAATTTTGAACGTAATTATCTAAAGTAATCTTGTCATCCATGGCTGTCTGTAAGTCGTCTCCCTTTTCCAAGCTTTGGTGATGAGTGCGCCCATGTCTTATCGGTGATTAAGCCGATAGCGCGGGCCGATGTACGCGTTAATCTGCCGCGCCTATAGTCAATAAATCTGGGCAGCGCTAAGCAAATGTGATTATTATCACCTACAGGGAGTGTCGAATGATTTGATAAAGCCAAATATCTGCTACTTAGCAGAAAAGTAACGAAGAAAGAAAGAAAAGTGCGACAACTGAGAGCAAATAATAAAATTCAGTACCACAAATGTACCGATACTGCCGGAGTGAAGCAAAGATTGATAGGGGCCGTCCCGTTTTGTCACAAGAGGCAATAACTTCAAATACTTGTATTAAACAATTGTCATTACTTTCAATTTTGCTTATATGTCAGCTATGCTGACATTACTGTTTGACAATGGACAAGATAAACATATGGACAAACTTCATTAAACTCATCCTTAAACCAAAAGAAAAGTTGTAAAATCTGTGTGAGAGATGTGGGGAAAGGGGGGGAGGGGGGGGGATGGGAGTCCGCTTTCTATGAACAAAAAAAGCTGTAAGTGCTAAAAATGCGAACACTTTCAAAACGTTAGAAATTCCCACCGTACGGTCAGCGATAAGTGACAATTGAGGACATATTCGGGAAAACGAGTATATATATACCTTGTATATACTGAAGCACATTAAAAACGCACCACTATTATATATACTGATGCCGAGAAGCTGAAAAAAAAAGTGTGGGAATGGATTTTCCCCGTGTTTGTCATGAGGTAGAGAGCGAATGGCTGCTGGAATGGAAAGTGCATGATTCAACCCACGGGTTTGTGTACAGACTACATGAAAACAATGAAAGTTCCACGTGCAACACGATTCCCAACAGCTATGACCCTGAAAATATGTACGCGTTGTGGCAGTATACTCGGTATAAAAAGGCCGTTGAGACAAAACACCCAGTACATGTGCTTGAAATGCTACGACTATCTGAAAACGACCGCCAACGAGCCAATGGTATGTTGGAGACCGGAATGAGCTCACGGGCCATTGCCAAAAGGATGAATTGCCACCACAGCACTATTGTACGTCTCAATGAACGTTACGGAACCACTGGTAGTGCCCGGGATAGACTTCGGAGTGGCCGACCAACGAGTTACTACCCCTGCGCAAGATCGTCATATTGTGCTGAGTCACCTAAGGAATCGTTCTCTCCCGGCAAGTCAAAAAGCAAGAGCAATAGTGGGTAGACGTGGGCAAGTCTCTCGAATGACAGTCATACGTCGACTCAGAGATACAGGCCTTACAGCAAGACGACCTTATGTTGGGCCAAACTTGACTCACAGACATCGTCAGCAGCGCCTGCAATTGGCAGAGCAACATGTCAGATGGACTAGACTGCAGTGGAATGCTGTCCTATTCACAGACGAGAGCAGATTCAACATATCCTTTGCTGATGGACGTATGCGGATTTGGCGACGGTGTGGAGAGCGCTTTGCAGATTGCTGTGTTCGTCAGCACAACCGATTTGGAGGTGGCAGTATTCACATTTGGGGAAGATTCAGTTTTCACCATCGCTTGCCTCTTCACGTCTTCCGTGGAAATGTTAATGCTGTGACATATCGAGATGAGGTTCTGGATGCATTGGTTGCTCCTGCGTTCACAAATTATTCAGACTTGCAGCTTCTCCAGCAGGATAACGCACGTGCGCACACCACATGCATTAAGCAGCAATATCTATAGCAGCAGAACATTGTGACGATTGATTGGCCTGCCCTATCACCAGACATGTCCCCTATAGAACATTTGTGGGACGAGCTTGGACGCAGAGTCTACAGGCACGGTTCTCCAGCTAATCTGCAACAGCTCGAAGCTGCTCTTACACGTGAATGGGACTTGATTCCCCGGAATTTCCTTCAGAGACTTGTGCGTTCCATGCGGAGCCGCTACCAAGCTTGTTTGCAAGCACACGGTGGACATACCAGATACTGAGGAAAGTGTGAATGAATTTTTTTATTGATTGCATTTTTGGTTTTCTCCCTTGCCTGCACAGAATGCAATGAATTTCATAACAATCAAATGTACAAATTAATGACCAGCATGGATTCATAGGAAAATGAATAACGATTCCAAATATGTAAACTTGTAAACACTTATATTTACATTTCACACTCTGTTCCTGGATTATACAGGTGGTGCGTTTTTAATGTGCTTCAGTATATATGTATGTATATATAAACTAGCGCGTCTCAAGTAATATATAGTGCATATCTCAGGTAATATTTGGGTGAAAACATTTATGAGATTTCGGACTGGACCTCTCCCGCTTGCATTTAAAATGTTTTCCCGCTCTTTTCCTCATCTTTTACCTGAGACATGCGCTAAGTATTACCTGAGACATGCGCTAAATATTACCTGAGACACAAGCTAAATGTTACCTGAATATGTCTCAGGGAATATTTAGCGCGTCTTACTTACTATTTAGTGCGTCTCGGGTAATATGTACCGCGTGTCTCAGATAATATTTAGCGTGTGTCTCAGGTAATATTTAGCGCGTGTAACATATAATATTTAGCGAGTAACACAAGTAACATTTAGCGCGTGCATCAGGTAACAATTTTGCTGGTTAACCAGGGTTGTGGTGTCAACCAAAATATTCTCCGACCCCGACTCCTGAAATTTTTAGAAGTCCGACTCCGACAACAGTGTTTTTACTAGTCATATCGCACAAAATTCAGAGTCCGGACATTTTGTACCGACTCTACTACAAAAATGTCTACGATTGTAGTATGTGTTTTTTTTTTAAATATCGTTTTGTCTCGTTTTGGCGAGGCGCGTCCCGTTCAACCAAGTCGGTTATATTAGGGCGCATGTCCATATATAAAAGACCCTTTTTTTCTTTTTAACCCCTTATGGGGCTCAAAGTGAGGTCTATTGACTTTATTTAGTAGAATGTTTGAATTGCAGTGATAATACTAAAGAAAAATCCCAGACCTAACGGTTTTTTAAATATTTGGACATGCGCCCTAATATAACCGACTAGGTTGAACGGGACGCACCTCGCCAACACGAGGTGAAAGTTTTTACATTAAAAACAAAAAATTGCAGTGATTGTAGTGTTTTTATTTAAATGTAAAACTTTTGCCTCGTTTTGGCGAGTCGCGTCCCGTTCAACCTAGTCGGTTATATTAGTTTTTTTTCCCCTCGCATGAGGTCGCATATTTTTTTCCTCGCATGAGGTCGCATTGGCACACACCCAACCCCGGCCCTGGTCAAGACACATGTCCCAACACAAAAAGACCCAATGACATCATGTGTCACTGTAGTGATCTTCTGTGTTATCACACAAAGGACCTAATGACACTAGAATGTCACTGTACTGGTCCCTGTGTTAAGACACATTGATCCTAGCCAAAGGCCGGATATTAGGGCGCTTGTCCAAATATATATATATATATATATATATTTTCCTCGCATGAGGTCGCATTAACTCGCATGAGTCGCATTGGAACACGCCCAACACATACACATGTCCCAACACAAAAAGACCCAATGACACACAAGTGTCACCAATGATCCTCTGTGTTTTCACACAAAAGATCTAATGACACAGAAGTGTCACTATACTGATCTATTGTGCCGGGCACATGGTTATATTAGGGCGCATGTCCATTTTTTTCTTTCTTCTTTTTCCTCGCATGAGGTCGCATTTTTTTTTCCTCGCATGAGGTCGCATTAACTCGCATGAGTCGCATTGGAACACGCCCAACACAAACGCATGTCCCAACACAAAAAGACCCAATGACACACAAGTGTCACTGTAATGATCCTCTGTGTTTTCACACAAAAGATCTAATGACACATAAGTGCCACTGTACTGATCTTTTGTGCCGGGCACATGGTTATATTTTTTTTTTCCTCGCATGAGGTTGCATATTTTTTTCCTCGCATGAGGTCGCATTAACTCGCATGAGTCGCATTGGAACACGCCCAACACAAACGCATGTCCCAACACAAAAAGACCCAATGACACACAAGTGTCACCAATGATCCTCTGTGTTTTCACACAAAAGATCTAATGACACATAAGTGTCACTGTACTGATCTTTTGTGCCAGGCACATGGTTATATTAGGGCGCATGTCCATTTTTTTCCACATCTTTATTCATATTCCGTGGAAATTGACAAAGACATTATGCATTGAAACATTGGCAATAATTGCATGAATATAAGTATAAAAATGAAAATACAACGAGAAAAAAACTTTCACTCCTTGCACACACACTCATTTACACACTCTTTCGTGTACTATAAAGTTATACATTGCACATGTCTTTGTAATGATAGTGGTGATTAAAAAGAGAAGGGGGAAAAAAAGATAAAGAAATTTTACACCCTTCTTTTTTTGGAATTATAGAGCGTACTCTTTATCTTTTAGTGATAACACTGGACACACACAAAAAATAAAATAAAACCTGAATAGACAAAAACTATCCACTAAGAAGTGTCTTTTTTTTTAACTTTTGTTTGTATTTCATTCAATTATACAAACCCGTGTGCATTTTACAAAATGGGATATAAGGAGAATACGTTGTGTAATACATATAAATACTCACACTTTCATTGGTACCCAACAAAAAAAACCATGTACTGTATACACTCGTTCACACACACATTTATATTTGCACCAACATGATTTATGCTTACTTATTCAGTTTCTTCTGATCAATAAAGCAAAATTAAATTTGGCTTCGAATAATGTTAAAGGCTAAGATTTTTTTCCTTGTTTGTAAAAATTCGCAGTGGAAAGTACCCATTGGTCTCTCTCTCTCTCTCTCTCTCTCTCTCTCTCTCTCTCTCTCTCTCTCTCTCACGCTCTCTGTTTCTCTCTCGCGCGCACATATACACACTCAAACCGTTTTCCACTGCTACTATTTACAACTACCGCTATTTTAACGACTTTCAATGCTTGCGTTCGTGGCCGTTCCAGTCCTATAATTATAGGTGTTGGACACCGTTACTCGTAAATCTGCAAAGTGTCACAGATCTCCGGTGATTTAGAAACTGGCGCCAACGGCCAAGGTCATGTTACATTTACGAAGTATTTTCCTTAGAACATTTTTCCGTTGTTTTTTTTTTTTTGTATACTGTGGTCACCCACGTACTCGGACCGAAGACCACACGGTCTGCAGCAGATTATGCCAAGAATTGTCTTATCAGAAACGCTTACTTCTGCGCCATCCGTCTTTTGATTTAAATAATAATAATAATAAAAAAATAAAAAGATAAAATATATGCACGTATATATATATATATATTTTTTTCTCGCATGAGGTCGCATATTTTTTCCCTCGCATGAGGTCGCTTTTTTTGTGCCTCGCATGAGATTGCATGGCACACGCTCAACCCGGCCCTGGTCAAGACCCATGTCCCAACACAAGAAGACCCAATGACATCATGTGTCACTGTAGTGATCTTCTGTGTTCTCACACAAAGGACCTAATGACACATGAATGTCACTGTACTGGTCCCTGTGTTAAGACACATTGATCCTAGCCAAAGGCCGGATATTAGGGCGCTTGTCCAAATATATATATATATATATATATATATTTTATTTTTTTTTCCTCGCATGAGGTCGCATTAACTCCCATGAGTCGCATTGGAACACGCCCAACACAAACACATGTCCCAACACAAAAAGACCCAATGACACACAAGTGTCACCAATGATCCTCTGTGTTTTCACACAAAAGATCTAATGACACAGAAGTGTCACTATACTGATCTATTGTGCCGGGCACATGGTTATATTAGGGCGCATGTCCATTTTTTTTTCTTTCTTTTTTTTCCTCGCATGAGGTCGCATTTTTTTTTCCTCGCATGAGGTCGCATTAACTCGCATGAGTCGCATTGGAACACGCCCAACACAAACGCATGTCCCAACACAAAAAGACCCAATGACACACAAGTGTCACTGTAATGATCCTCTGTGTTTTCACACAAAAGATCTAATGACACATAAGTGCCACTGTACTGATCTTTTGTGCCGGGCACATGGTTATATATTTTTTTTCCTCGCATGAGGTTGCATATTTTTTTCCTCGCATGAGGTCGCATTAACTCGCATGAGTCGCATTGGAACACGCCCAACACAAACGCA